>BQNB010016298.1:2446-58644 GCA_026074375.1 Tanacetum coccineum
TTTTTTTATTAAATTTATGGAAGTTTTAATTTAAATTTTGTAGCTTTTTATAACATTTTTAATTTCTAAATTTTCTAAAATGTTCTAAATTTTTAATTTAGATTTAATATTTTCTAAATTTTGTATTAGAAGATATTGTGTTTAAGGGAGGGTTTATTTTTGTGAAAAAATGTGAGTTAAGGGGTTTAGTTTGTTCTGGTTTTAAAGTGTGAGGGTTTAGTTTGGGTATAGTAGGGAATCACTAATTAATATTGATCTTTCTACCACTTGACCATCACTTCTTGAGATGCCGTCGATAGCATATATGCAATGATGGTGGAACTCTGTTCTCCACTCCTTCATTGTGCTATAAATACATCCCCATCTCAATATTTTCACAAACCACTTATCTTTTCCTAAACCACTTCAATTTCTCCCAATACTATTTTGTTTAGCAATGGCTGCTCGTGGTGGTAGAAACAACATTGTTGCTAGAAGGGTCATTGATAACCTGATTGATATCAATGGAGAGAGATCGCCACCAAAGTATCTAAAGATCTTCATTGAGCAAAAAATTACCGATCATCGTCGGTTCATTGCTCGTATGCGTAATGAAATTAGGACCTCGACGAATCTTATGAGTCAGTTGAACGCATTAATTTTGAAGTTGGAAGCTTCTGGTGATTATGAGGAAGTGTTTGACCTTGTGATGGAAATCCGGGATGACAAGCGTGATGAGCAGGATAAGGTGGTTGATTTCAATAGGTTGATTGTTGTTGCTGAGGAGAAGATTCATGGTAAAGAGATTGATTTGGAGATGTTGGAAGCTGAAGGCAATGATAGTTAATTAGGACATGTTGAGGTTTCTTTTGTCTGGTTTGTTTATGTTTTGTGGTTGTTTAGTCTTTTGGTAGGGTATGCTGTCAGTTGGGTTTATGATTAGGTTAATTATGGGTTTATGATGATGATGTTAATTATGGATCATATATGTATGTTTGGGAAGATCTTTGAATGGAATGGAATGTTATGTTTATGGTTTTATTGTACATTTTTTTTGTTAATGGGATTATGTCTGGTTATGAAGCTGTTAGTAATACGTTAGTCATGAGTATATGCGTTTTTTTGTGCGTTTGAATATTGTTGTGTGCTCTGTCATTGATGAGCCTTAGTTGTTGTTTGAGGTTGCGTTGTTGAATGCCGTTTGAATATGGTTTTTGTTTAGCTGTAGTGAATTGATTGATGGAATGGGTATGGGTGTGCCGTAGAAACTTGTTACCCCAGGTATAGGTGATAGATTGTTGTGGATTATGGTCGTGTCTCATATTTGGCCATGTAGCCTTTGCACTGGTATGTGAAGCCCCTATGTGTTTAATCCGAATTGCAGTTGGGAATGCCGTTTCTGGTTTTTGGCAGGTAAGTAACTTGTTCTTATTAACTTTGGCACTGGTATTATGTAGGTAAGTAACTTGTTCTTATTAACTTTGGCAGGTTTATTCAGAAGTGTTGTTGCACAGATTGAGTTTTGGTAGAATCAATTGAGTTTTGGTAGAATCAATTGCATCTTTTGAGCCAAATTTAAATGATTAATGTCAAGTTGTCAATATTTCAAAAATGTTTGAATTTTAAAAAAATTTAAAATTTTTAATTATCATTTTGGAGCCAAAAAATTGCAGCCAAAATTTTAAAAATCACCTAGGAAGTTAATTCTGGACGGTTTTGGTTTCCTTATTTCATAATAAACCCTATTTTATCTCCAAAAAATCAGGCTTCAACCTAAACAGAACAATAAAAACTCTTTTCACACCATTAATTACCAAGTTTACTTATTTTCTTTTACACATTCCTGCTGAAGAATCATGGAAACTCAAGCCATTGATGATCAGGATCCTTTGGTTAATTATGATAATGATAATGAAAATGACGATTTAGGATATCAATCAGAGGAGTATTTTGATGAGGTGCAGGAGGATGATGAAAACAACCATTCAAATGGGAATGTAGTTAAGAGGGGCATAACCAGGTTATATAAGTTTCGCAGGGAATATGGAAAACCCGATGGAATAAAGCTCAGTGTAACCTTCGATGCGTTGAATAGGATATCAGGAAAACACAGAGCATTGTTTTCGAGTTTTTTAGGAGACATGGTTCGTGAGCATATAGGTTTGAAGATTCTATCCTGGAAGAAGGTGGATTCAGAAGCAAGAGATAAACTATGGGATGAAATCACGGTACACATATACTATTTTTGAACCCAGTACTACATAAGTTTATCTCTGCATTTACATTATGTGCAACTAATTAACAACATTGTGTTAATATTTGCAGCGATATTTTGATGTTGACTTGACAGTCAGAAAGCTGGTAATGAATCGTCTTGGTCAACTTCTAAGGAATTTCAGAAGGAAATTGAGACAAACATACATATTGCCCAACCAAAATACACTTTCAAATCTAAATGAAGTCCCGGTGAAGTATAGTGCAATTTTACAAGCCGAAGAATGGGTCAATTTTGTAAAGTACACGGCCACCGAGGAATACAAGGTTTTAATTAGTCATTTTTATTGAAGTCTATATATCTTTCATAATTTTGTGTTTCCATATATATTAGTTCTATACTAGCAGCATTACTACATCCAAACGCCTTATGATTTTGTGTTGCAAGGTGAAATCAGCTGCAGCTAAAATGGTGCGTTCCAAGTCTGTTTATCAGCATACAATGGGACGAGGTGGATACGCACTTGTGAAAGAGAAAATGGTAAGATTACACATTTGCACATTTGCATTTAATAGCATCAGACTTTCGTTTATATTGGTTTAACTTACATGTGTATGTATTTGATGTTTATAAGATCAAAAAAAAGAAATTGAACCAGATGAAGAACCCGTGCGTAGTACACTATGGTTGAAAGGATGGGTAAACAAAGACGGAGAATATCCAGATGATGAGATTAGATCAGTGGGAGATAAACTTGTAAGTTTGACTGCAAATTTTATTATGATGTTCATTTTCGTATAATAGCCTATTTCCCATATTGTGTGTGCAGAAAGAAATTGAGGATAAGATCAAAGAAGGAACCTTGAAGGTTGATCATGGCATTGATGCCATGACAGTTGTATTAGGTAAGGAAAAGGGAGGTTATGCAAGAGGAGTAGGAAGTGGAGTTACATACAAGAGGTATTTTGATCTTCCTCGAAGCAGACAAGCATCTGATGAAAGAATTTTGTTACTTCAAAGTCAACTTGATAATGAGAGACGTGAACGTCAAGAAAAAGAATTATTAATCCAGAATTTGTCCAACAAGATGTCACAAACAGAGGGAATGGATACTAAACTGAAGAATCAGTTGGCTGCACATGGGGGGCAGTCGCAGTCAATGTCAACTTATATGACATCACCAAATGTAAGACATTTTTTTATGTTGTTAACAATTTCATTTTCTAATTAACACTAACAACACTAACTTATACACTAAGTAGTACTAACTTATACACTAGCAGTATTAACTTCTTCAGCAGTATTAACTTCTTCAGCAGCATTAACTTCTCTGAGCAGTCTTAACCATGAGTAGTACTAATATATTCACTAGCAGTACTAACTTTGTACTAGCAGTGGTAAACACTTGGCGTATTTTTCTTTGAAG
The DNA here is from genome assembly GCA_026074375.1 of Tanacetum coccineum. Classification (NCBI taxonomy): domain Eukaryota; kingdom Viridiplantae; phylum Streptophyta; class Magnoliopsida; order Asterales; family Asteraceae; genus Tanacetum; species Tanacetum coccineum. The sequence goes on from BQNB010016298.1 coordinate 6,067, forward strand.
TTCACTAGCAGCATTAAATCAACCAAGCAGCATTAACTTCAAACATGAGCAGCAGTAATCCAAACAGCATCATAAAGACTTTTAATCCCAACACTATAGATAGCATGCACTAATCCTAAACTGATGAGTCTATGCATTTCTTAATTTATATTGCAGGTGTCTCCGGTGGACATTAATCCTATAAATAGCAGCGCTGATGAGGAGGGCGGAACAACTGTTTTTGGATGTGAGAATGACGCGAGCATTCAGAAGTCTAATGGACTTGCAACTTTGGAAAAGGAAATGGAAACAAGGGTAAGTAACAAAACATCCCCCTGTGAAACTGTTAAATCTGTCGGATATAAGAAAATGACTAAATCAATACGAAAGGATTCTTCACGTCAAGCTTCCCAATCACAAGAAAATGTGTCTCCACTACTAGTACTACCACAAGTATGTATTTCAACATGTTTATATATTCTTTTGTTTAATTAATTTCTGATACATACATGCAACAAATCATTTTTAGGCAATTAAGTGCAAAATGTGGCACTTAAAGAAATCAACTATTATTGCTTTGGGTACCGTATACAAGACTGATGGAAAACAAATGCTTCATAACAAAGAACTCCCAAAGGATTGCTACAAAGTGTCAATTGATACATCTTTAGTGGATGCAGCATGTATACCGAATGTAGGAAATAATGGTTTCAAAACAGTTAAGGATGCAGTAGGTGGTTTTTTTAAATGGCCAAAAGATCTAGTGGTTTTCGATCCAAAGGTACATACCTATGTTTTATCAACCTACATATATATAATTCTTCATATTTAATTCAGTGTTTGATACACGCGGCTTTTGTTTCCTACAGGCAACACCTCCAAGTACCATACAAATGAATGTTGAGAACAAAACTGCACCTAAATTACAAACGAAGCGAAAAAACGTTTACGTCTCTAGTGATGCAATGCAAAGGCAAGCTAAGAAGAAGAGTATTCACAAGTCCTTAAATTATTGAGAATTTTATTATGTACGACATTACAATTTTATATTTGGTTCAGTTATATACATTCCAGTTTTATTGTATTTGAATTTGTTTTGATATATATTAATTTCTTAAATGTGACTAAAAGATGCATATGGTCACACTTATTAACACTTTTGGTCATTGTTTGCTTAATTCTTTGTGTGACTAAATATTACAAAAGGCCACACAAACATAAAATCGATGTGGCCATTGGATGAACATTGTCACAACAAATACATATTTCTTAACTTAAACAGCCTATGGTCACCACTATTAAAACCGCTTTTGCCCACTTTAATGCATAATTTAAGATGACCTATATACCAAAAAAAACATGCTTTGGTGACTAAATATTACAAAAGGGCCCCACAATAAACAAAAAATTCATGTGACCTAGAGAGATTGGATAATCAATAGTCACACAAAATACACATTTTTTCCCAGTTTAAACAGCAATGGTCACAACTAATAACACTTTAGCCACTTTATGCATTAATGATAATGTGACTAAATACCCAAAACAAACATGATTTGTGTGACTAAAGTATACAATAAAGGCCACACAAACCACATTCATTGGAGCGCGCGTGAATGAATAACATCCACAAAATACACTTTTATTCACTTTAAACAGCATAGGGGTCAAAATACTTATTAACACTTTTGGCCAGTTTTTTTTTTTTTTTTTTTTTTTTTTTTTTTTATTTTTCTTTAGCTTCAATATATGTGACTAAATACCCAAAACAAACATGCTTTGTGTGACTAAATATTACAAAAGGCCACACAAACATAAAATTCATGTGGCCATTGGATAAACAATAGTCACACAAAATACACATTTCTTCACTTTAAACAGCATATGGTCACACTTATTAACACTTTTGGCCACTTTATGCTTAATTGTGCTGTGACTAAAAAAATAAAAGAAAAAATAAAAAAAATACTGCGAGACAAAAAAGCAAGATTTGTGTGACTAAATATTACAAAAGGCCACACAAACATAAAATTCATGTGGCCATTGGATGAACAATAGTCACACAAAATACACATTTCTTCACTTTAAACAGCATATGGTCACACTTATTAAAACTTTTGGCCACTTTATGCTTAATTGTATGTGACTAAATACCCAAAACAAACATGCTTTGTGTGACTAAATATTACAAAAGGCCACACAAACATAAAATTCATGTGGCCATTGGATGAACAATAGTCACACAAAATACACATTTCTTCACTTTAAACAGCATATGGTCACACTTATTAACACTTTTGGCCACTTTATGCTTAATTGTATGTGACTAAATACCCTAAAAAAATGCTTTGTGTGACTAAATATTCCAAAAGGCCACAAAAACATCAAATTCATGTGGCCATTGGATGAACAATAGTCACACAAAATACACATTTCTTCACTTTAAACAGCATATGGTCACACTTATTAACACTTTTGGCCACTTTATGCTTAATTGTATGTGACTAAATACCCAAAACAAACATGCTTTGTGTGACTAAATATTACAAAAGGCCACACAAACATAAAATGCATGTGGCCATTGGATAATCAATAGTTACACAAAATACACATTTCTTCACTTTAAACAGCATATGGTCACACTTATTAACACTTTTGGCCACTTTATGCTTAATTGTATGTGACTAAATACCCAAAAACATGCTTTGTGTGCTTGTACAATATTTACGGTCACACTTATTAATACTTTTGGTCACTGTTTTTTAATGGATACGGACACTAACTAAAAAGTGTGACCATAAACACCCTACGGCCGCGTGACCTTTTGTCACACACATTCAAAAACGCATGTGTGACTATATGTATACTGTCACACTTTTTTGGTGTAGCCAAATCTACTTTTTGTACTAGTGGTGAGTTTGATGAAGAACCGAGGTAGTGTCAAATGTATGAGAACATGTAGTTGACACGGTTTCGAAGAATTAGGATCTCATGCCTTGTGGTGCTACAACATTGGCAAAACATGTTTTTGAAGGTGAGGGCTATTTTTGGATAACAAATACCAAGGATGTTTTGGAGGAGTAGGAAAATCTTAATTTCTAAGATTTGGTGATGGATGGTGAATGTTTTCAAGTGGAGGTGCATTGTTGTGGAGGTGAGGTGTATTGTTGTTAATGTTAACAAACAATGGTTGAGTTGATGGTAGTGGTTCAAATTCGGGAGGTGGTCATGAGACACGTGGTGGTTGAGATAGATTTGAAGGGCCATGTGGCCAATTGTCCATCGTTGACACATAAGGGTTATTTGGTGACATTTGTAGTGGAGGAAGTTCTTGAGGTTCTTGTTTTATCGGAATGACAAAACGAAGTTTAGGTGGAGGTGCAACGTGAGTTGGTGTCGGAGACTCACTTGGTGATGATGATGAGGTGTAGTGTGTACTCTTGCTAGAGATGGATTTTGATGGAGCTTGTGGTGGTGAGAGGGATTTCTTTCTAGGAGGTGGTGAAGGAGTTCTCTCATTTGGTTGTTCCTCACTTGAGGATGTGAGATTAACATAGTTTGGATACTTGACACTCATTCTTGCGGTTTTTCTTTTGAAGTTTGGTGAATTTGTTTTGGATGAACTAGTCATGGTGGTGAACTAGTAAGGTTGTATAAGAGAAATGTGGAGAAGGTGTGAAGAAAATGGTGTTTGAGGATGATGATTATAAGGTGAAAGTGGTGAAGTGGATTGTATAATGGTCCTTGGATTATATGGAGAACATGTTATATCCTAAGGTTTAAGATCCCACATAGTATCATATAGCATGGTTATAAGATAAAGTAGAAAAAGTTAAAAATCAAGAAAATTCTAATTTTGGCGCCTGGACTGTGGAGCCACGGATCTACCATATGGTGGATCCGTGGGTCGCATATTTTAACAAAAACGACCATAACATCATTTTGCACCCAAAACTCAAAACAAATTATCATGCAAACATCTTTATATTCTACCAAATGTCATTAATATGATAACCATATCCATAAAACATAACAACATAAAGTGGGTATGAAGTTTCAACATACATAGATCAAAGTTTTTAATTCATCAATATCCTAATATGGAATCCATAATCAAAGATGAAAATTGCCACATACCATCAGAACACATAGGCATAGCACAAGCATGATCATTTTTGTTTCTCCAAGTACTTGGTGATGGTGCCAACATAGCGGTTCAAGCATTTAAACATTCCTCTCTTTTCTCGTTGGGCTTTGGTTAGATCCTCACTGTCGGATAGTTCATCATAGAACTCGAGAAAAGATGGTGCATCAATATCATTGGATGATGAAGAGGAAGAGGAGATTACTAAGGAAGAGATAATCTTCTTTCCCTTTTCCTTGCTAGGATTCCTTGAAATGTCTAAAGGATCCATGACATGTTCATGGAATGTGAACCTAGCAAGTGGGACAATGGCTTGAGGGTTTGTTTGAAGAATGTGATTGTAAAGACGAGTCAAAAGCCTGGCAAATGGCATGGGACCATCTTGCTTGTTTTTGACTTCTTTTATTCGATAAATACGCATCGAACTGAAGTTGAACTTTCTTTTGATGGTTAAATAGTAAAGCATGTATGTAGTACATGCGTTTACTTTATTTCTCTTGCCCCTAAAGAAAAGTTCCCATCCTTTCAACTCGGGATGAATGTCATCAAGGTAGAGTTTGTTGGAGTCTCGTAGAAGTTAAGTTTGAGTGGTTCAAGGAATAGTGATGGTCTTTTTGACGAGGTTATGTTTAGGGCCAAAGAAATTGCTATTGGGATGATCATTGATTTGCTTGAAACTACCCTTAATAAATATATAAATATAAATATATAATACTTATAAATATATAATAAGGATAATCTAAAAAAATCAATAAAACCGGAAGTAGTATAGAATATTCCCGGGTCGTTTATCCCCCGTGAGGAGTGAATTGGAAAGTCGAGAGTTGGATTGACATTTTAATGCTTGAATGGAACAAGATTTGGATTGGATTTCTGAATCTACGGGAAAAATAAGGCAAACTACACTAAAAATGAGAAAAATTACACAAATTATACTAAAAATGGAAACGGGAAGCTAAAGCAACACACTAAAAAACCCTAATTTTTCAAAATTACGCCTAAATTGATTTTTTTTTTCACTTTTAATGGACTTAAATTGAATAAAAAGGAAGTTTAAAGAAAACTAGAACGAAAACGGAGCTAAATTGAGTTAGAAAACACGATAAACAAGAACGGGAACGAATCACGTTCTTTAAAAAATAAAATTTTGCAAAAATAACCCTACGAAATTTTTTCTATTTTTCCTAGATGCAAAATGATAAAATAAAATTTTCTAAAAAAGAAAAATATATTTTTTATTTTTATTTAATTTATTATAATTAAAAAACAGTTTTAAAGAAAATAAATGATAAAAAATAGTAAACAAAATGGGAAAAATCCCAAAAAATACATAAAGGTAGTTTAAAGTGTACTGGATTTAGGAGAAAATAAAAGCTAGAAAAGTGGGCTTATAAATAAGCCGAAATAAGCTGAAACAGCTTATGGGCTTAATGGGCTAAATGGCCCTTATATAATAAATTGTGAAACTCACTACCGGATGAGCTATTGTAGCATACCGGTAGTGAGGGTTATAAATGTTGGTTGATTGGGGTTGAGGTCCCAAGTTCGAGCCCTGCTCACTTGGGGCTTCCCCTAATCCCAACATTTTTGTTTTTCATTTTTTTTTACAACTTTTTAGATAATATGAAAATAAGCAACTTTAAAAAAGACAAAAAAAATTATAACTAACAAATAAGCAAGAAATAAGCTGAAAAAGAGCAGAAATGCTTAATTTACTCTAAGACTAAAAGAGTGCTTAACTGTTAAGCTAACTAGGGGCAAAATAAGCTGAGGAAAGGTCAAATAAGCAAACACAAAAGCTAAGCTTAATCTAATAAGCAATGCTAGCAACAAATAAGCACAAAAGAACAAACAGAAAAGCCACAAATAAGCAACTAAAAAGGGAGACTTAATTTTCAACTAAGCCTAAGCTAAGCTAAACTGTGGGCTTATCTAAGGCAAAATAAGCAAAGGCAAAACCTAAATAAGAAAAGACAGAAAGTGCTCTAAACCTAATAAGCAAATTTAAATAAAAATAAGCACTAAAGAGACAGGAAAATAAGCAAAAATATCAAATTAAGCTATAAGCCAAACCTGCATACCAAACAGTCAAAAGGGCTCTAAGGGGCTTAAATTTTAAGCACTAGAGGGACTTTTAGGCTTAGTGAGGCATATGGTCTTAAAGAACAACTTAAGGGGTTCCTAAAAGAGCTAAAATATAAACTAATCTATCTTAGGAAGGCCAAGAAAAAGGGCTAGAAAAATGGGTGCTAGCACCAGGGGAGCTTTGTGGTTTTAAGAGGACAAAAAGCAAGCTCAAGAATAAGCTGCAAAATAAGCTCAAAAAGAAGAGCAAAGTTAAAACAGATTTAGAGTGGCTCCAAGTGAGCTTGTATACCAAAAATTAAAAACTAAAAACAAAAATAACCATCTGATATTTAGGATTTAAAAATGGGTTTCTTAAACTAAAGACTCTATACTAAAAATTTTGACAAATTGAGTAAGACACAAAAGCCAACCTAAAAATAAAATATCCTACTGCATTGACACTAAAAAGAGGACTCAAAACAAGACTCAAAACAGGTTTTAAAGAACTTAATCTAATAAGCCCTTTGAATCAAATCTTTTACCACAGATTCATGGGGACTTTTTAGAAAGACACTTAAAAACAAATATCAAATGACCCATAGTGTTTTTAACTAATTTTGACCCATTTTTATCCCTTGACCGAAACACCCCTTTAAGTTTTAAAAGGGTCTTTTGTAGACTGATTTACAAATAACTAAGGCTAGGTTTTTGCAAACAGTTAAACATATAAGAACATCTAACTTAATCTTTTATGAAAGCAGGTTATAAAAGGCTTTAGTGAAAGCTTATAAGAGCTTAATGTGAGCTTTTTTTAAAACATAAAATGGACTTAAAACTTGAAAAACAGAATTTTGAACCAAACTTATAAATTTCATTAATCTTAAAACATTATAAAGTAAAATTACAATAAAACTGAATTAACACTAAGGAAAACTAAAAATTATATTAAGCTAAAAGCTAGATGCTCCAATGGCTTACAAAAGAGCCTCTTATATAGAAAAATGATTCTAGGGTCTTGGCCTCTTTCTTTTTGTCTTCTTTTTGGTTGTGTTTCTTTGCTTAGACAGAAACACAAGTGTGTTTGTTGTGTGAGAGTAAGCCCCAAGTTCATCCTAGCCATCAATTTGCCTTTGAGCCCAAGGTGAATGATCTACACCCTTGATCTTTGTTGTTGAATGAGGTGAGGGAGGATTGCCATGGTGTCATTTATCCCTTTGTGAGGTGGGGGTGAGTTTTAATGAGTTTTTGGATGGGGGTGAATGGTAGTCGACGAGGGGGGACAGGGAAGCATGAATAGTGGTAGGGTTTGTTGGGCGGGAAATTTGGTTTTGGGTATAACAGGGTGAAAGTTTTGGAAAAGGGCACAAATGGCCCGTCATTTATATACATAGTATTGCAAGTAAGGTCCTTAGTGGTATAAGTGAAAAGGGAATTGCCAGGAATGGTCCCTCAGGGATATATGTGTGATTACACAGTTAGTCCTTTTGTGGTATAACTTTAGGGGTTTGGTAGAAATGGCCCCCTAAAGTTATGTATGACATAATTACAACTTCAGTCCTTGTAGTATTTATCCTTGTTATCAACTTTAGGGTTTGGCAAATTTGGTCCCTAAAGTTGTATTTTTCTTTGACTTGATGACTTCTTGGCTTTGACTTTTGGCGTTTTTCCATTCCGTGCTTGGTTTTGTCTGTTTTTGCTTGATTTTTTCGTCCTTTTGTCGGATATCTGTTACCTGCACAATATAAGTGAAAACATACAAATACAATGTATTTTTGGTACGTTTTGGGTCATTTAAGTCCGATGTTAATGGTGAAAGGTATGTGTAATTAAACGCATACCAAAATCCCTCATACTAAGACATTGTCGTATTCTCACGCAATGCTATGAAGTAAGCACTTAGAAAACTAAGAATCTCGATCCCCCTCGACTAATAACCTCGAGAAGTAGCTAAGTGCTCATCAAGGGGAATTTAAAGACTCATAGGTTTGAAAAGCCCCGTCTTTACTATTTTTAAATATATACTCTTATTCCTACACATATATATTTTTTGTATTTTTCATTTCAAGCAACTAACTAACTTATTTGACTTTCGTTATTTTATAACTTTTAGGGATCATAGAACAAGATGCATTTCGATCCGAGAATGCCCCAAAAAGGATAAATTCATCGTCCCTGACTTTTCACTTATTACAAACCAAGATTAAAATGAAATCACCGCTAAATATGAGTTAAGATGCTAACACTACTCATATTTGCAACTTGTGAACTTTTCACTCCCGACAATTATGATATCTTTGGTGTATGTGCCATTTTTGAATTTCAACCATGGATCAACGTTTTGCAACATTCTATGTTTCACGTTCCACCAGAGAATAATGAGTTTGAAGGCGAGATCATCCCATGAAGCGACTTTCGTCTTGGCACATCCCAACCTTGCAGCTAAGTGACCAGGCTTTTGACACCCCACAGAGACTAGTATCGGGACTCACGGACCTTAGGTTTCATAAACTCTTAGGTTTTCCATATATACATAGCTTATTTAAAAACTTAAAATAGAATAGTCAAAGTTCAAAAGCATATTTAAATTTAACAAAAAGAGATCTATTTATTAATTCATACTTAATATTAAACATTGATGCAATTGTAACCCTCGACCTTTTAAAAGGCTGCAACATCGGTTGTGAGCCGACAAGATGCAGCAAACTTTTATCAGTCTCAGATTTTTGTTCTTAATATGGGCTTTCTTTAGAAGGCTGTAACATCGGTTATGAGCCGGCAAGATACAACAAACTTTTATCAGCCCACAGTTTATATTTATTATATTTTTTCATTTTTCAACATATTATTATTTTTTTTAATATAGAGAAGACTTCTTTTTGAAAAATTCAAGTATAAATTTAAACTAAGGCTAAAATTTTTGCTATATACTACATAAAAATTGTTGATTTGAGTTTAATCTCCAAAGATAGCACGTATATTAATCCGGTTAGAAGCTTATGGGAGAAAAAGCCACAAATTACATACATGAGCTTTTAAGATTTCCAAATAATCCTTGTTTAGCATCCAACTCATACTTAACTCTTATCATTTTTCGTTCTTCGCAAATATTTGCGAACGCTTAGTCTAAAAGTTAAGGAACAAGCTAGAGCTCAACACGCTCGACCGAGTCAATATTTATTCTTATTCTACCCAGCAGGAAAGTCAAAATTGTGACAAAACACTTATTTTATTTTTGAAAATTTTTAAATTTTAATTTTTTTTTTGAAATTTTAGTGGTAAAGACGGGATTACGCGAAAACACCAGCTGCAGGCACAATCAAATCGAAGATCCCCCTATACTAGAATGAAACATTGTCCTTGATGTTTTACGAAGGGTCTCTACGTAAATCCTAAGCCGTTTATTAGGTATGCTTAAAGATAAACGTTAGTCGATAAGATTAGGATACTGGATTTCCCAAATGAAGCTGAGGATTTGAAGCTCTTGTGATCAAAGGACAAAACCATGAGCACGAGAGGCTTCAAAAATCCGAGACAATCCTGGATAATAAATAACACAAACACGAAACACGGATAATGGAAAGAGGCGAGCCTCCTTACAACAAAAACACTTATCCATTACTACATAATTTAACTACAGATAAGCATGAGGTACCTCCCACGAAGCGCTTGTTTGGGGTCACTAAGCTTGACCCAATCCCAGTATTCATTTATCCTTAGGGAAGGTTTGGAGATCCGAGACAACCAATTTTGGTACATCCCCTCTAAAGTAGTGCTTAATTCGATGACTGTTCACCTTAAAGTTTGGCCCAGAGTTTTGAGATAACTCAACGGTACCATATGGAAAGACATGGGCAATGGTGAACGGTCCAGACCAATGGGATTTCAACTTACCTGAGAACATCTTCAATATAGATTTAAAGAGGAGGACTTGATCACCGACCTTGAAAACGCGGTTTTTGATCTTGGCGTCATGGATCCTCTTAGTTTTCTCCTTATAAATCAAAGAATTCTCATAGGCATGATCACGAAGTTCGTTTAATTCATTGAGTTAAACTTTGCGGTGATCACCCACGGTCTCGAGGTCAAAGTTAGCATGCTTCAAGGCCTAGTAGGCTTTGTGCTCGAGCTTAATCGGTAGATGACATGCCTTTCCATACACGAGCTTGTATGGAGTGCACCCGATGGGTGTTTTATAAGCTGTATGGACGGTCCAGAGAGTGTCATCTAGTTTGTCCGACTAAGAGGCATGGTTCTCGCCTACTGTCCTTTTAAGAATTCTTTTTAAGCCACGATTGGATACCTTAACTTGCCCACTTGTTTGTGGGTGATACATGGTGGAGAGACGATGAGTGACTCCGTATTTAAGCATGACCTTTGCAAACTGGTCATTGCAAAAATGGGTACCGTGATCACTTATGATAGCATGAGGGGCACCGAATCAGGCGTAGAGAGATTTAAGAAACTTGCCAACAACTTGGGCGTCGTTGGTAAGGAGCGCTTTCGCTTTAACCCATTTCGACAAGTAGTCGACCGCCACAAGTATATATTTGTTCCCTCGTGAAGACGGGAACGACCCCATGAAATCAATGCCCTAAACGTCAAAGATTTCATAAACTTGGATGGAATTTTAAGGCATCTCATCCCTTTGTGAAATTTTTCCCTGACGTTGGCACGAGTCGCAATTCTTAACCAACTCGTGTGTATCTTTGTAAAATAGTGGGCCAGAAGAAACCGGCATCAAAGACCTTTTTGGCGGTGAGATTTGCACCATGATGTCTCTCGGTGGGTCCATTATGGCAAGCTTCGAGGATGTCGAGAGCTTCTTTACCGTGCACACACCACCGAATCACTTGATCCGCACAGATTTTGAACAAGAAGGGGTCGTTCCGAAAGTAGTGTTTGACATCTTTGAAAAACTTGTTTTTCTGCTGGGATGACATTCCCTTGACAATGAAATTCCTCGCATGGTAGTTGCGAAATCTGCAAACCATGGGGTACTATCAATACAAAGAGCAACCGATCCAAGAGTTTCGAGGGGAATGTTTCCGTAATTTCCTTGTTCTCGAACTTATCTTGATGAGGGTTCTCAAGTTTGGAAAGATGATCGGCGGCCAGATTTTCTGCTCCTTTTTTGTCTCGGATGATAACATCGAATTCTTGAAGCAAAAAGATCCACCGTATCAATCTTGGCTTAGCATCCTTTTTAGCGAAGATATACTTTATAGCAGAATGGTCAGTATACACTATGCTCTTGGACAAAATGAGATATGATCGGAACATCTCAAAAGCGTACACTACGGCAAGCAATTCTTTTTTGGTCGTAGTGTAGTGTGCTTGAGCTTCGGTTATTGTTTTGCTGGCATAGTGAATTGGTTGGAAATGCTTGTTTTTTCGTTGCTCTAGGACTGCCCCAAATGCAAAGTCGCTTGCATCACACATGAGTTCGAAGGGCAAGTCCCAGTCGGGAGCAATCAAAATTGGAGCCTTAGTCAATTTTCTTTTAAGTGTATTAAAGGATTTGATACACTCTTTTGAAAATAAAAATGGAGTCTCTTTTTCGAGCAAGTGGGTCATTAGACGGGCTATTTTTGAGAAGTCTTGTATGAAATGTTGGTAAAAATCGACATGCCCAAGAAAACTCCGAAAACCCTTGATGGTGGTAGGATGAGGTAATTTAGCAATCACATCAATTTTAGCTTTGTCAACCTCAATCCCGTTCTTTGAAATCTTGTGGCCAAGGACAATGCCCTCTTTGACCATGAAATGACTTTTCTCCCAATTTAGACAAAGGTTGGTGTCTTCGCACCTTTAAAGCATTTTGTCCAAACGAGAGAGGAAATTTTCTAAAGAATTCCCAAAGACCGAAAAGTCATCCATAAAGACTTTCATCGTCTTTTCGACCATGTCATGAAAGATAGCCAACATACACCTTTGGAACGTGCCAGGTGCATTGCATAGCACAAAAGGCATGTGGCGATAGGCGAACGTTCCGTATAGGCAAGTGAATGTTATCTTTTCTTGGTCCTTCGGGTCTATAGGAATCTGAAAATAACCCAAGAAGCCATTGAGGAAACAATAGTATTGATTTCTCGCCAGTCTTTCAAGCATTTGATCCATGAAGGAAAATGGAAAGTGGTCCTTTCGGGTTTCTTCATTCAACTTTCTATAGTCAATGCACACTCTCCACCCTATGACCAATTGAGTTGGTATCAGATCATTTTCATCATTGGTAACTACAATCATTCCTCCCTTCTTTGGTACATAGTGCACCGGGCTCACCTAAGGACTATCAGAAATTGGGTAGATTAATCCCGCATCAAGAAGTTTTTCAACCTTTTTTTTAATGACATCGTTGATCTTTGGATTAACCCTTCTCTAATGTTGGACCGCTGGTTCGTAGTCCTCTTCCATTAGAATTTTATGAGAATAAAATTTTGGGTTAATACCCTTAATATCAGAGAGTTTCCAAGCAATGACTCGCTTGTGGGACTTTAGAACCTTTATGAGAGCGGCCTTTTCATCGACACTCAAATATTTGGCAATTATGACTGGCAACTTGTTGTTGTCTTCCAAAAATGCGTACTCGAGGTGAGGCAGTAAGTCCTTAAGTTCGACCTTGGGAGGTTCATCAATTGAAGATTCGGCAGTTTTAGCTTCACAAATTTTAAGTTCTTTTTGAATTTCTAGTAAATAATTTCCTTGGTTGGGAGGGGGTGGTGAAGGATCACTATTAAGAATTGATTCAAGAAGAAGAAAATCCCCCTCCGAACATAATAAGTTGGATCAACTTCCGGTGAAGTTGGATCATCCTTTAGAGCAAGAAAAAGGCCGGCTTCTTCTAAAAGGAGAAAATCACTATCCCCGAATGGAGTTAGAGTCGGAGAAGAAGTAGAAACAATTGGATCATAATAAAGAGTGGGATTGCCACTTGAGATCACATTTGAGAAACCAAGAACTTCTTGAGAGTACTCTTCGTAGGCCATTTCAATGACATCGATTCGGTTAGCCGTCATATGATTGTAATTAGCCGTGTATCTCAAAGTTTGGTCCAGATAAAATGTCATGGACTCTCTGCCAACACGAAGGGTTATTTTATCTTCGTACACATCTATCAATGCATGACTGGTCTTTAAGAAACACCTCCCGAGAATTAAAGGTACTCGGGGGTCTGGTTCAAAATCTACGACCATGAAATCGATTGGAAACTGGAACTTTCCCACCGTTACATAGACATCTTCAGTGATACTGATCGGTTCAGAGATTGAACATTCTGCTAGCTCTAGCGTCATGCAAGTCAGGGTTAGTTTAGGAAGAGAGAGATTTTTCCATACGGAATATGGCATAAGATTAATGCTCACGCCGAGATCGGCCAAGGCGTTGCATGTATTAATCTTGGAAAATTCACATGGAATAAGAAATTGGCCAGGGTCTCTAAGTTTTTTCAGTAACTTGTTGAGGATGACCGCCGAGCAATTCTCGTTCAATGGAGTTCTAGCCATTTCACTCAACTTTTCTTTGTTTTTGATTAAAGCTTTTAGAGTCGAGGCGAATTTTGGCATAAGCATCAAAGCATCCGTAAAGCTAATTTCGAAACTCAAATCTCTAAAGATTTTGTAGAATTTCTCAATTTGGTTGTTAGATTTTTCACGACGCCTTTCATTATTTCTTCTTAAAGGAAATGGAATTGATGTTTTTTGATTAGGCATCGGAGTACTAATGGGAGCAACAATGGGCTTAGAATGAGGTTGATCTTGGACAACCGGAGGTTGGACGTCTTTGGTACTTCCGTTATCAGTAGGAGGCACCGTGTCCTTTGTCACCTCGATTTTATGCTCCACTACTTTAGGAGAAGAGGTAGTAGTAGGAATCGTGGGTCCTTGGTAAGCAATACCGCTTCGAGTAGTAATACCCTTCAAGTCTTCCTTCGGGTTGGTAATGGTGTTACTTGGGAGAGAACCCGTACCCGAAGATGAAGCGGTTTTGGCATTTACGAATTTGGAAAGCATGTTCGTTAAATTGGTCATTTGATTTTGCAAGTTTTGATTTTGGTCTTGCATGTTTCTCATGACTGAATCATTGGCTTTGACGTAGCTTTCAAAATCGGTCTTTGTCACACCTTGTGTTTGAGGAGCCGGAGCTTGGTAAGGTGGAGCTTGGTAAACTGGGGGTTGATTTACCGGGGGTCGATAAATTTGTCCTTGGTTAACCGGGGTTTGATAAGTTGGAGCTTGGTTGTAGTTATTCCCCCAGTTTTGATTGAAACGGTTTTGGTTAATTTCTTGGTTTTGGTTGTAACGGTTTTGATTGTTTACTTGATTGTTTTGATTGTTTTAAACGGGATGAAAACCGGGAGGTTGAATTTGATTTGCAATTGGTGGTCGGTAAACGGTATTTCCTTGGTTGAAATTAGCTGCGGCTGCTTGAGAAACGTATTCTTGAATATTGTCCTGATAAACGTTGCCATTGGTGGCTGGACAAGTTTGGTAAGAATGAGCACCACCGCAAGTAACACAACTTTCCTCGACCGCTTTTACGGGAGCGGGAGCTTGAGATTGGTTTTTCTTATCGAGAAGTTAGGCTTTCACCATATCTTTAAGTTCGGCAACATCGGGAGAAATTTTGGGGGTAGAAGTGCTCGTACTTACTTTAGCAACAACGGGTTTGTTGCGTGAGTTACGAACTTTGGTTTTGCTCTCGATGATTCTAAGGCATTCTCGAGGCATTTTGTCCAAAAAGTTACCACCCGCGGCGGAATTCAATGAATCTTGATCGTTAGAGTTCAAGGCATTATAGAATGTATCGAGTTGATGTAACTCCGAAAATCCATGATGTGGACATGACCAAAGAAGATCGTTGAATCGGTCCCATGCCTCATAAAACGTCTCATCAAATCTTTGTTGAAATCTCGTGATTTCATTTCAAAGATTTGTTGTCTTGGAGGGAGGGAAAAATTTGTTGATGAATTTCGAAACAAGATCATCCTATGTTTGAATCGATCGAGGGGGTTCTTTCTCAAGCCAAATCCGGGCGGCTCCCTCGAGGGAAAATGGGAAAAGCATAAGCTTAACCGACATACTCGGGATGTTCGGAAACTTCATCGTAGAAGTGATCTGGTTGAAATATCGAATGTGAGCATAAGGGTCTTCTTTGTCATGTCTAAAAAATTACTTATTTTGAACAAGATTAAGCAAACCATGCTTGATCTCAAAGTTGTTCGCGGTGATCTCGGGAACAACGATCGCATCCTCGTAACCCTCGGTGGGTGCTTCGAGCAATTGCGCCATAGTTCGATTATTGGCCATCGGAACTACAAGAGGATTAGGATTTTCAATAGGTTCTTTAAGGTTAAATGGTTCAACAAAAGCCGGGTTGACTTGTTGTTGTTGACGGTTAGAATTACGAGATTGAGAACGAGTGCGCATGCACTAAAATGTAAAAAGAAAATTTATACTATTTTTTTTGGTTTTTCAATAATTTATTCACAATCTATTTTAATAACGGACAATGAGATTAGACAACTTAAACCTAGTAATCAACAAGCTTCTCGGTAACTCTTCGAAAAGAAAAACGCACAAAGGAGCGGAGGAGTAGGAAAGCGCGAAGCTATTAAAAACCTTTTTTCCTTTAGGGTCGTAGTTCTTAGGAACAACCCGCCTTATACCCCTCTTTGAGTTTGTTTATCTTTCAAAGGTGAACTGTACCTCGCAAGTGACACAAAAGATAAGTTTTTGATTCTTTGGTTCGGGAACTTATTGATGGATAATGCTTCAGTTGAAAGTATTATATGTTAGTGTTCTTTTACCAACTTGTGATTTTTATTGATAATTAAAGACAATGTTTTTATCTTTTTGGTTTTTTTTTCTTGTTTTTATAAATATCCTAAAAGAGAAAATGAAAAATATTTTTGTATTTTTATATTTTTAATAACAAAAATAACTTCTCGGGGAAGGATCTCCAAAGCACAAATTGTCAAACTTCGAAACGACAAACGCTTTTACACTCCTCCCCGGCAGCGACGCCAAAAATTGATTTATTTAAATTACACCTTTATATATATATAATAATATATAATAAAATATACATAATAAGGATAATTATCCACAAAATCAATGAAACCGGAAGTAGTATAGAATATTCCCTGGTCGTTTATCCCCAACGAGGAGTGAATTGGAAAGTCGAGAGTTGGATTGACATTTGATGATTGAATAGAACAAGATTTGGATTAGATTTCTAAATCTACGGGAAAAATAAAGCAATCTACAATGAAAATGAGAAAATTACACCAATTATACTAAAAATGAAAACGAGAAGCTTAAACGACACACTAAAAACCCTAATATTTCAAAATTAAGCCTAAATTGATTTTTTTACTTTTAATGGACTTGAATTGACTAAAAAGGAAGTTTAAAGAAAACTAGAACAAAAACGGAGTTAAATTGAGCTAGAAAATACGAAAAACGAGCACGGGAACGAATCCCGCTCTTTAAAAAACGAAATTTTGCAAAAATAACCCTACGAAAGTTTTTCTATTTTTCCTAAGTGTAATATGATAAAATAAATTTTCTAAAAAAGAAAAATATTTTTTTGATTTTTATTTAATTTTTAATAATTAAAAAACAGTTTAAACGAAAATAAATGATAAAAATATCAAACGATTATGAAAAATTCTAAAAAATTCATAGAAAGTGCATTATACTATAAAGGTTCTAAGAAAAATAAGAGTTAGAAAAGTGGGCTTATAAATAAGCCAAAATAAGCTGAAAACAACTTATGGGCTTAATGGGCTAAAAGGCCTATATAAATTAAATTGTGCAACCCACTACCGGATGAGCTATTGTAGCATACCGGTAGTGAGTGTTATAAAATGTTGGTTGATTGGGGTTGAGGTCCCAAGTTCGAGCCCTGCTCACTTGGGGCTTCCCCTAATCCCAACGTTTTTGTTTTTCATTTTTTATAACTTTTTAAATAATCTGAAAATAAGCAACTTTAAAAAAGACAAAAAATTTATAACTAACAAATAAGCACGAAATAAGCTGAATAAGGTGGCGGTTTGCTAAATTTACTCTAAGTAGAAAAATGCTTAACTGTTAAGCAGTTAAACACTTAATAAGCTAATGAAATTGAAAGATAAGCTAAAACTAGCAATAAGCTATAACTAAAAAGCAAAATAGATTAAAAATAAGCACTGACAATAAGCTAAATAGACAGAACAGCTAGAAAGGGTTAGAACACTTAAAATTTTACACTAAGAGGCAAATAAGCTCAAATAAGCTTAAAACAAAACCAAATAAGCTAGAACATGCTTAGACAAACCTAATAAGCTACTTTAAGAAATAAAAAGCAAGGAAATAAGCCAGAAAAGAAGAATAAGCAAAATAAGCTAAGGAAAAGTGCCAGTTTAACACTTTTGCTCTAAGGACCTAAAGTGCTTAACTGAAATGCTACTTTTGAACAAATAAGCAAATGAAAATCTAAAATAAGCAACAAGAGAGGGCCTACTACAACTAATAAGCCAAAAGCACAAAAGTGAACTAAGGAAATCTAACAGATAAGCACAAAAATAAGCAACTAAAAAGGCAGTTCCTACTTTTTTCAACTAAGCCTAAGCTAAGCTAAACTGTGGGCTTATCTAAGGCAAAATAAGCAAAGACAAACCAAAATAAGCTAACAAAAAGCAATCCAATAAGCACAAATCCTTAAATAAGCTAAGGGGCAACAACTGCATTCCAAACAGCCTCAAAGGACAAGTTTTGGCTTAAAAATAAGCTATCAAAAAGGATCCTAAGGGCTCAAGGCTTATGGGGCTTATAGAATAGCTTATAAACTTCCTAAAAATGCAAAAATATAAACTAATCTATCTTAAGGAGGCCAAGAAAAAGGGGCTAGAAAAACGGGTGCTAGCACCAGGGGAGATTTAACAAAGAAAAATAAGCTAAAAGCCAGCTTATTTATAAGCTGGCAAATAAGCTCAAAAATGAAAAATAGCTTAAAACAAATTTAGAGTGACTTAAAAGAAGCTTGTGCACAAAATTTCATAAGCTAGAAATCATTTTTACAATCTGATATTGAGAAATGAAAAATGGCAGTTTCACACAAAAGTTTAACTTAAAAAGAAAGAGTTGACAATTTAAATAAAACAAAAGCTAACCAAATGAACTACTTATACTGCATTGACACTAAAAAGAGGACTCAAAACAAGACTCAAAACAGGTTTTAAAGAACTTAATCTAATAAGCCCTTTGAATCAAATCTTTCACCACAGATTCAAAGGGACTTTTTAGAAAGACACTTAAAAACAAATTTTAAACTTAAAGAACCTTGAAATTCAGTAGCAATCAACCTAAGAATGCAGGTTAAAGTTCATCAAATGACCCATAGTGTTTTTAACTCATTTTGACCCATTTTTATCCCTTGACCCAAACACCCCTTTAAGTTTTAAAAGGGTCTTTTGTAGACTGATTTACAAAGAACTAAGGCTAGGTTTTTGCAAACAGTTAAACATATAAGAACATTTAGCATAAATAAGCAAATTTCAACAAAAATAAGCACTTAAATAAGCTGAATAAGCAAATGGCAGATTTAACTAAAAGTGACAGATTTGAACAAAAGCATCCATAACACTCATATAAGCACTAATTAAGAACAAGCAAGCATAGAACATCATAATAAGCAGCAATAAGCATAAATAAGCATGAAATAAGCAATGAACAGTAAAAAGAAGCTATAATTCTTAAAAAAGGTGTACCTTGTCCCTTGCTCAAAACAGGGAAATAAAAGAGTCTACAAGCTCTAGCTTGTATAAAACAAGCTAGTGAGAGTCCATAAGCCCATCTCTTTTTGGCTTATCATCCAAATATTAAGTTTTGGTACTTTTAAGGTGGATTTCTTTTTGTGTTATCTTAACTGTTTATATTTCTAAGTTAATCTTTTATGAAAGCAGGTTATAAAAGGCTTTAGTGAAAGCTTATAAGAGCTTAAAATGAGCTTTTTTTTAAACATAAAATGGACTTAAAACTTGAAAAACAGAATTTTGAACCAAACTTTGAATTTCATTAATCTTAAAACATTACAAAGTAAAATTACAATAAAACTGAATTAACACTAAGGAAAACTAAAAATTAAATTAAGTTAAAAGCTAGATGCTCCAATGGCTTACAAAAGAGCCTCTTATATAGAAAAACGATTCTAGGGTCTTGGCCTCTTTCTTTTTGTCTTCTTCTTGGTTGTGTTTCTTTGCTGAGACAGAAACACAAGTGTGTTTGTTGTGTGAGAGTAAGCCTCAAGTTCATCCTAGCCATCAATTTGCCTTTGAGCCCAAGGTGAATGATCTATACCCTTGATCTTTGTTGTCCAATGAGGTGAGGGAGGATTGCCATGGTGTCATTTGTCCCTTTTATGAGGTGGGGGTGAGTTTTAATGAGTTTTTGGCTGGGGGTGAACAGTGGTTGAGGAGGGGGGACAGGGAAGCATGAATAGTGGTAGGATTTATTGGGCTGGAAATTTGGTTTTGGGTATAACCTGGTGAAAGTTTTGGAAAAGGGCACAAGTGGCCCCTCATTTATATACATAGTATTGCAAGTAAGGTCCTTAGTGGTATAAGTGAAAAGGGAATTGCCAGGAATGGTCCCTCAAGGATATATGTGTGATTACACAGTTAGTCCTTATGTGGTATAATTTTAGGTGTTTGGCAGAAATGGCCCCCTAAAGTTATGTATGGCATAATTACAACTTTAGTCCTTGTAGTATTTATCCTTGTTATACAACTTTAGGGTTTGGCAAATTTGGTCCCTAAAGTTATATTTTCTTTGACTTGATGACTTCTTGGCTTTGACTTTTGGCTTTTTTCCATTCCGTGCTTGGTTTTGTCTGTTTTTGCTTGATTTTTTCATCCTTTTGTCGGATATCCATTACCTGCACAATATAAGTGAAAACATACAAATACAATGTATTTTTGGTACGTTTTGGGTCATTTAAGTTCGATTTTAATGGTGAAAGGTATGTGTAATTAAACGCATACCAGTCCCACTATCTATGCTTCTTATATTGAACAGTTTTGAAATACTGCCACTTCCAAAATAGTCAATTCAGTGAAGCAAATACATGCCATAGTTGATGGTAAGGCAGTAGTAATAACAGAATCATCAGTGAGGAATGATCTTCTCTTTGATGATGAGGATGGTATTACTTGCCTCACAAATGATGAAATTTTTGAAAACCTTGTATTGATGGGGTATGAACAGCTTTCAACAAAACTTACTTTTCAAAAAGGTTTATTCTTTCCATAATGGAAATTCCTGATACATACCATCCTTCATTGTATAAGTTCAAAATCAACTGGTTGGAATGAGTTTTCAACTAATTTGGCTTCAACAGTTATATGATTGACAAAGGGTCAAAATTTTAATTTTTCTAAATTGATTTTTGATGGTATGTTAAGGAACTTGGATCCAAAGAAGTTTTTAATGTATCCAAGGTTTTTACAACTCTTTTTGAATAATCAGCTTAAAGATTTACCAGAACCTTTTAACAATACTTATGAAACACCAAGCCATACTAAAAAGGTTTTCTTAAATATGGCAAGGCAAAGTAAAAGTTTTTCAGGAAAAGTTACTCCATTTTTTGACTCCATGTTGGTGTAAAACCATCCACCTGAGGGCGAAGGTTCAGAAATACCCCCTGAACCCCAACCCATACCCTCTATCTCACAACCAAATGTTTTAGAACCTCAAACTGAACTAATTTAAACTGAAACACCTCTAACAGTTTCCCATGAACCTCAGACTGAAGCTAACATTGAGTAAATACTCCCTTCTCCATCTACATATCAAAGAAAACATAAAAAGACCCAAAAACATAGGAGAGCCAAAAAGGTCACTGAGTTACCTCAGAATGGTGTGCCTCTAGACCTTGGAGCAGATGAGGTTATCCATAAGGAGGGGGTGACATTGTGGAAAGGGCTATCACTACTGATGCTAGCTTAGTTGCAGCACATGACATTGATAACATAATTAGGACCCAGACCACGGCAATGCCTAATGTTGACATTCCTCTAGGAATTAATGCATATGGCAGTCCCATGGGCCAAGAAACCATGGGGGTGCTCCTACTCAGAATAGGTCTAAGAGAGTGCTTAAACAGCCTAATGAACCACCTCTCTCAAAAGGTCACACATCTGGAAGTGGGGAGGGCAGGATGGAACATACTTTTGAATTGATGGATATTCTACAACCTACACCCCATGATTCACCTCTTCCAGGAGGTTACACACCTGGAAGTGATGAGGGTAGATTGGAACTGGAAGAATTGATGACTATGTGTACAAAATTGTCAAAATAGGTGCTTGACTTAGAGAAAGAGAAAGATGCTCAAGCTGTGAAGATCCTCAAACTAAAGAAAAAAGTCAAGAAATTAGAAAGACAGAGGAAGTCAATCATCTCACACCTAAAAAGGAGGATATACAGGCAGGTTGAGTCTTCTGATGATGATTTGGATGAGGAGGATGCATCCAAACAGGGGAGGATAAGTGACAAGACAAAGCCAATGTTTAAAGATAGTGATTTTGATAATCTCGATGATCTGGTGGATGAAGGAATGGCTTTTGTTCAAGAGAATGATGCAGAGAACCAAGAAAAAATTGGTGTTGATGACACAGAAGCAGTTAATACTGCTGGTGAGAGAGTTAGTACTGCTACACCAAGGACTCCTCCTACAACAATAGTCTTTGGTGATGAGGATGTTACTATGGTTATGGCTCAGACTTTGATAAAGATGAAGGAAGAGAAAGATAAAGAGAAAGGAGTTGCTATTAAAGATGTAAAAGACTATTTTAGACCTATCGGATCAATAACTACACTTCAGCCTCTTCCAACCATTGATCCTAAAGATAAAGGTAAAGGTATTCTACAGGAGACTGAACCTATGGAAAAGACAAAGAAAATGGTTCAAGGTGATGCACAGATAGAAAGAGATGCTGAAATAGCCTTAAGACTTCAAGCAGAATTAGATGCAGAACTCAGAGTAGAAAGAGAAAGACAAGAAGAGGCTTCTAAGGTTGCTATAGCTGAAATATTTAACGAGGTGCAGGCAAGGATAGATACTGATTATGAACTAGCTGCTAGAATGACACAAAAAGAACAAGAAAAGTATACAATTAAAGAAAGGGCCAGGTTATTGGCTGAATTCTTTAAAAGGAGAAAGAACCAGTTAGCAGCTGAAAGAGCAGAGGCAATCAGAAGGAAACCACCCACTAAAATACAGTTGAGGAATCTTATGATGACCTATCTAAAGAACATGGGTGATTACAAACACAGTCAGCTGAAAGGAAAGTATTATGAAGAAATATAAGGGTTGTATGAAAGACAGCAAAAGAGGATTCAATATTTTACACCAATGGATTCAGATAAAGAAGCTCATAAGTAAGCTAAAAGATTGAAAAGAGTTGTAGGATCATATGCAACACATAATTCACCCAAGAAACCAAAAGTGATGAAATCTACAAAGGATGTTACAGAAGAAGAAGCAGCAGAGTATGAGAAGGAAAAGGAAGAACTTAGGTTAAGTTTAAAAATAATTTCTAATGATGACAGTGAAGTAAACTTTGAGCCTCTATCCTAAAAAATTTCCTATTGTGAATTGGGAATATCAGTTGCTGGGAAAGATAGAAGAAAAAGACATGTATGTTTATAAATTAACCAGAGCTGATGAAAGTTCAAGCTATCATGGAGACACACAAGCCTTCTTAAGAAGACTTAATAGGAAAGACTTAAATGATCTATACAGGTTAGTTCAGGAAAGATTTCAAGATCATCCTCTTGAAGGACATGATTTATTGCTTTGGGGAGATCTAAGGATGATATTTGACCCAGATGACAAAGATGAACTATGGATGAATCAACTAGATTGGAAATTGCCAAGATGGAAATTATATGAAAGTTATGGAGTTCACACTCTGTTTATGGATGGTAAACCTATGGAAATTATT
Source organism: Tanacetum coccineum (assembly GCA_026074375.1). NCBI lineage: Eukaryota > Viridiplantae > Streptophyta > Magnoliopsida > Asterales > Asteraceae > Tanacetum > Tanacetum coccineum. Next base: position 29,238 of record BQNB010016298.1, read on the forward strand.
ATGCTAGTGGATAAGAAGTACCCTCTAGTTAAGGAATTACTAGAGAAGATACCGAACTTGTAGTTACAAGCTGAAGAAGAAAGTACTTTGGCATTTAAGCTTATCAAGTTTATCAAATCATTGCTTGAAGAGTAGTAAAGTGTTTGTATACATCCTCCTGGTGTTTATGGAGCTTACAATGAAGAAACTTGATGATTGATAAGTAAATATCAAGTTTAGGGAAGGATTGTTGAGAATTCTGAGTTACTACTGCTGGTGCTAATTTACTACTGCTGGTTTAGAATTGGTGTTGCTGCTAATGATTGAAGAAAACAGACTAAGTTATTAGTACTGTTAGTTATATTAGTTAGTACTGTCAGTACAATGTTAGTACTGCTAGTATAGTTAATACTGTTAGTTAATAGTTAGTGTTGTTAGTCTTATATAGTTAGTACTGCTTTTATGATATGCATGAGTTAAATTAGGAATAGATATGCATTATCATTGTACACATTTTGTAAGCCCATTAGGGTTTCCTTAGTGTATAAAAGGAACCCTACGACATAGTTAGAGATATATAGAATTCATATCTCATAGCTAGTTATTCTGTAACCTAGGCAGAATATTAACAATCAATATATTCAAAGTTTAGTATTCATTGTTCTTTTTAGTATTACAAGTTAGATTCCGCATAACTTGTAGTATTCACAATCATAGTTTCTCTTATAGTTAGTTTGGATTTATCTAGGTTAACTAAGCTTTAACAAGCTAAGAAGATATGTTCATTGGGATCAACAAATTGTATGAAACCCTTCACCTGTTTTGAATCTATCATTTACAGGACTATTATCTACATCATTTTCTCTACTGTTAAACATATTATGAACCACTTCACTCTTATTCATTTGACTATCATAACCAAGACCAGCTTTGTCTTTAGTACTTATTTGACTATTTATCAGTTTAGTTAGATTCTTTGATGATTCTTTAAATTTTTCTAATTTAAGTTTTAAATCATCTTTTCTCTTTTAAAGCTTCTTCTAACTGATTTTTAAGGTCTTTGATAAAGATATCTTTCACTTAGACATCATACTTTAAAAATGTAATATCTTCTTCATAAACAGCTTCATTCTTTTCATGAACAACTATCCTAGCTTCTAATGATTCTAATCCCATTTGATAACCTATAATTTCTAGATTAGATTTATTAAGAGCTTCACACTGTTGATCATACTATTTTTGAAGAGTTTGATATGATTTTAAGCAATCTTTAGAGCAAGTATGTACCTTAGAGTCTGAACTTGATGAACTTGATGAGCCTTGGGATGTATTGGCCATTAGATCAACGTTTGTGATGCCTTCTTCAGCCTAAAAGCTCCAATCATAACCACTTATCCCATCTTGAACAACCAAGGCATTTATAGGAGTTTCCACTGGTACAACCCTTCTTGGAGCATCTCCATTTTTATTCCCCTAATTCCTTGGTGCCCTGAATTTTCTAGCAAAGTGACCTCTTTTGTGGTAGTTGTAACATTCAACCTTTGTCTTATCAAAGCCAACAGTTTCTTTGCCATTGAAATTCAGATTCCTTCTTATCTTCTTTAAGAATCTTTTCACCCTCATGGTAAGCATGGCCACCTGCCATTTAAGATCCATATCTTCAAGATCATCAGTATCAATCTTCTCCAGATCTTCATTGTCCACTTAGTCTGATGCACTTGAAGAAATGCCTTGAATCGATTTAAGAAAAGATTGCTGGTTTAGGGGGGAAGCAGTGGAAGCTTCAAAAGAAGAAGAACATGCTTGACTACAGAAATCAACAACTTTCCCACAGGTTCAAAGTGAAAGATCTGAGTATTATTTCAGAGGTTCCGATGAGACAAAAGGACAATTCAGGTAGCTCCAGCAACTCACTTCCTTGATATGATCATAAAGTGTCAAGACTCTCCAAGATGAGGAAAACAAAGCTGATGAGACCACAAGAGCTGATGCAAAAGTTGCAGAGAAACAAGCTGGAAAATGTACAAACTAGTTTAACTCTGTCATCAGCTGAACTCGAGATTCAATCAATGGTGGATGTTCCCATTCATCAAGAGGACCCAGCTGTCCAAAGAACTTCACTCATTGACAATGTTATCTCAATGGTTATTGAAAATACAACATCAACACCCACACCACCAACCACACAAGCTCAAGTTCAAATGTGTTTGACCTCTTGCCCAAAAGACAAATTCTGAGAAGCTTAGAAGTGTTGGTTGGTGGAAGGAAAACAGAGAAGAAAAATGACTGATGCAGAGGACAAAATGACTACATCATACTTGGTTTAAACATGCCATGTCCAATCTCCTATCTTATCTTCTATAATATATCAATATGTAGTGTACATAAATAAGTATATATGTGTTAAGTACAATTTTTCATGAATTATTAAATTTAAAATCTTTCAAAATATGTATTTAACACTATATCCTTCCCTTAATAATTAAAGGGGAGCATTAATATGTTTCAAATAAGCTTGATAATTAGTATCATCTCTCCCTCATACAGTCTTAATCAATTGATACCCCAAATATTAAAAGATTTTAACATTTTGGATAAGGGGAGAAAATGTGATTAAAACTATGCAACTACTAACTTGATTTAAAAAGACTCTAGTGCTAGCTTCTCCCTTGTATGTTTTCGAAAGATGAAAATATCAAGGTACAAAAACTTTGATTTATATCACAAGTACCTTAATCGGTTTTTCAAAATGGTTTTAATGGCAAGAATGGAGATACCCAAAAGACTGACCATGTATTTCATTTTATGGAGTTATAAGGTTGTTAAGATTAGGTATCTGTTCCATGATTCAGCCAGAACCGGAGGGATCTACCCAGGGACATTCCATTAGATAGTGTAGAAGTCCTTAGGTATGATACAAAAGGAGTAGAAGTACGAATGGGGAATAATGCAGACTAAGACAGAGCTAACACTGGAATAACCCAACAAGGTGTTAGTAATGAAGTCTTAGTAAGCATTGAAGGGGTTGAAGAATGAAAAAGAATTGTAAAGATAAAGGGTGAAAAGAAAAAAGCCCTCCTTACACTTAAGCAGAAACCGGGTTAATACATATGCTATAAGAAACACTAAACTGTTATTTGAGATTGAAGATAGACATCATGGACCCAGTAATGCAATGCACAACCCTCCCTAGAAACTTAAAATCTCTTAAAATATTTCTATTTCAATTCTCACAGAGACTAAACACGTTATCTATCGACTTTCTCATTCCTTGTTAGTTGGTATTGAAAAGGTGACAGTCAGCTCCAGCCTCCGATTACTAAAATCAAAGTGTACTATTGAGTCTAGAGCCATAAGAGATCATCCATAAATCTTACTAGGACACTCATTAACATTTACATGTTCTTCATACACTGTGAAAACAAGTAATACATCAAGAGTCCTACGCATTATCCTTGGAATCTTGCCAGAACATTAGAGTGATGCCTAAGTATTCACAGTGATAATGGAAATCCTTCCAGAGCCAACATTAAACCAGCTCTGCGGTAGGTGACTTATAAGATCCTATATGGATCAAACTTGTGACACTGGATATCAATTTGTTCTAGATTATGAATTGACGACTTAATCGGTAAGATAGTAACTAACTGATTCACTCTTATCGTGTTGTCTGCTTTAAGACGTTCTGATAAAGAGAATAAGCAATTAAGGTAATTCTAATGTTCACACATCGGAAGATCCGATACTTATGCTGGAAATCCTATCAAGGAGATTCTTCTTAATTTGAATCTTCCTGATCACAGGTCAGTCCTCATGGAACCAGAGGTTAATCCAACCAAACATGGGCGAATGACAAATCCATATTCGTCCACAAGCTTTATTGCTAATTGTTTTATTACAGATTCATGTAAAGATGGAGATGGAGATACCTCGTTCCAGCAAAGTCAAGTTCATAACGGCATGCTCATACTCGATCGACAAATATAAAGATATGATGAAAGCTCAAATACATGTTACTCAAGTCTTCCACTACTCTGATACTTAAAAAGATCTTCCTTAAAGTCATTATGTGTTCAAGATAAAGCAATCTAAGGGAGATTATTTAATTGCTTTTAAGAAAAAAGAAAAGTATGAGCATGTCAGTCTGAATGTCACAAGATCACAAGGAGGAAAAAGATTACAAGATAACAAAAAGAGATGATGTTTGGCTGATGATCTTAAAGAAGCTCAAGATCACAGTTTATTAGGCAAGAAGGAGCAGGCTTAAGATCAAGCTCACTACATATTAATGCAAGATAAAGATGAAAGTATCAAGACTACGAGAAAGACCAAAGACATTCATGGAATGATAGGCTTAAGCTTTTTGTAACTTAGAGTGACCTCTTTTAGGGGGAGATTGTCAAGAATTGAGAAAAGACTCGGTCACTTCCAAATAGTATATTGTAGCTCGTAGTCAATCGTTCGGTTACGTGTAAGCTAACTGGGACAAGCCCATGGCACATAAGCCAATGGCCGACACTTTATGAAGTATATAAGCTATCTCCATCCCATGGAGAGGGTGTTGGTCATTTGTAAGAACACCTAGTTAATTTTATTCTCTTTTTCTCTCTATACAAGTGTCAACCATCATTTCTCTCCCTAGTTCTTTCTTAGAAACTCATAGTATTACTTGGTTTGTAATATCATCAGATCCGATGAACTAAAGGATGATTAGTCACTTATGTTTGATCTCTTTTGGTTCTTTAGAGTGTTGTATTATGGTGGATTCATATGTTTTAGGTATTATTGTTTTTATGGTTTTGGTTTTTGCGGCTAATCTTTTTTGTTTCTTTAATTGCTATTATTCCTTTATGATGTCTCCATATCAGTAATCGTTCATTCTATTAGTAACATATTACCTGTTATGGTTATTCATTTAAGGGTCTCATTATTTTAGGGCTTGATTGTTTTGTTGTTGTTCGTTGTATCGCTGCTAGGGTTTTCTTTGCACTTACTGTTCATCATTATTGGTTCTGTGACGTATTGGCCTTTGATTCTTATACCTTAACTGTTGTTACGGTATCCACCATGTGAGGATTAGGGTTCCCCTAGTGTTCTGGTTTGTTAGCCTGGTTATGTTGTGCTGATTTGTATGTTTGTTGTGTCGGGAGAGAGAGAAATTCATTATCCTTGTTGTGTTCCTTAAATGCTTGATGTGTGGTCGTCGTAGGACTTCGACAAGAAGTTTTACAACTCCCTAGGCAGTGTACCTAATCTTTGTAGTGTAGTATAGGCTAGACTCGGGGGTTGTTATCGTTCTCTAGAGGAATAGGTTGGGAAGGCTCGAACAAAATCTAACAAAGTCCTATGGGGTTAAGAGAAGATTCTTTTTGTATTTTTATAAAAGCAGATAAATATCATGGTTTGAGAGGTTGATTGGTTTTTAACTAATTAAATTAATAATAAATCTAAACTACTGGTGATAACTATATGCCTAACGAACGTATTTACTTAATCATGCACTACTCCTTAGTTTGCTTCTCCTAATCATGTTGCCTTGTCACCCTTTTGATGATCTGTGTAAGTATTTCCTAAGTCATGAACGAATTACATAAACCCGTTGTCTATGTAATATTCTGTTAAGGCAACGCACAACCCTAAGAGTATATTACATGCATTAAAACACTTAAGATGGATCAACCATATTAGGGGTAAGGTAGTATGAAGACTGTTACCGATGATATCTTTTCTACACACTCGCATTTCCCTAGACGTCTATGCCAATTTAATATCTTATGGCTAGTTTTCTAAAGCCTAAGGTGCACATCCATCACAAGAAGAAACATTAAAAGGATCTACAAACTAAGTTTCATGCAATCATAAGTAAATACTAATAGATCTAGCCTTGCATAGTTAATAAATAAGAAGAACAAGAATCTATCACAAAACACATAGACATATTAATAAGGGATAAATGAACTTCACTTGATTAAATCATGCAGTTGAGGCTATTACAAGAGGGTTTTGACACCTTAAAAACGAGCCCAAAGACTGTTGAAATTATCTTCTAAAACTAGGGTTCGTCCCCCAAAAGTTACACACTTAAAACCCTAAAAACGGATTTGTATATATAGGAAAAAAGGCGCGACGGCGTCGCATTATGATCTTGACGTTGTCGCCCCGTAGAATCTTCTAGGGTTTCTTTAAGTCGGCTACGTTCTGACGCCGTATCTTGAGTGATGTGACATCTTCGCGTATGGTTTGCGACGCTGTCTCCACGGTCTGTGAGATTTTATTCAAGATAGTTGGTGTAGAGTCGTGGTCTTGTCCGTTTCTTCTTCAATTGAGCCCAAGTCAAGTGTATTTCCTCCAAAAGCCATCCAAGTGCTAAAAACATAAAAACAAATGATTAAGCACATAATCTGGGCATTTTACATTATTTAGGGGGTTAAATGACCCCAAAAAGTGTATAAAATAACACCTCATCAAATACCCTACACATAGGATTTGCTTGTATTCAAGCAAATAGGCTTTTCTACCTAGACAATAGCAATATTGGAGAAATTTAGCATACTCTTTAAAAGTAGTTTACGACACAACCTTCAAGACCTCGTAATTAAAAGCACGAAAAACATATACTAGCACCTCACAAAAGTGTTTAGATTCTCTCTTTCTCTCATGTGTATAATGAATTATAACGATATGGGAAACAGAAAATTAACACTCATTACCTGTCATAGCATATAAATTATCATAGGCTTGGTAAAGGATCAAACCTCCACCGCTAGGCGTAAGTACTAGAAATTACTATCAAAGAGGGCTTTCAAGGGTTGTGGAGTGTAGGTGTAAGATAACATTAATGGAAACAGAAACATATGGGATATATTTTAGGGGTGACTTTTTTTTGGGTGATTGGGTTGCTAAGCCAAAGACTTAGACAAAGATATACAAACTCTACATCAATCTCTTTTCTTTTCTATTTTTTTGAATAAACATAATACATCACTTGGGGTTTATAAACACACCTCTACACTTGAGTTTTTGCTAACTCATAATTACAATCTAACTAATAACCCGAATTGAGGCGGATCAACATAACATGGAGACTATCGAACAAATATGGGGGTAGTGATTTAATTTTTTTCTTCCCCATTCTTCCGTAAAATAAATACTACCATGAATCTCAATCGTCCCAAAACTGTATTTACAAGGGCAAGGACTTAGCAACAGTGTACTTAAATAATTAACTTGGGTTAAAACAATAATGTACTAAAAACGAGTACATACAAGATAGGATAAGGCGATTTAGGTGTAATGATTGGTTGTAGGGTGACAATGCTCTTCATTAATAGTCTAGATTAACCAGAAAATTATGAGAACCATGAAAAGGATAGGCTCGAAGGGGTGTACTAGGGTATCATGCACTGAAAATGAGTGCATGGCAAGGGTATGGGATAGTTATATGATCGAGGTGACCATCATAACAATTACAGGTTTAAAACATGGGTTATTCCTAGTGCCTCTTATCATTTAGCAAATCCTAATTCTCACTATGCGGTCTCGGGATGCATCACAAAAACAAGTTCTAGAATTTAATACACTACCGGTACACTCATATAATTTTAAACCAATACGAATGCTCTAGAAAAGGCGACAAAACCACATATACACATTCATAATGATGGAATAGATACACATGATTGCTCACTCTTTAACTCGAGGAAGCTAAAGGTAAAATTATCTTGGGTATCAAAAATGGATACCCGAATTCCTATATATCTAAAGGCGAACCTCACATTTTTAGGGTGAAATTTTGAGGGTTTTTCTGCTAGTCATACAAATTCCTATCTATGAGATGCTAATAATACTTGGTTTTTGTCGGTATGTGTCATAATTTTTTTAAAATTTTGGTTTAAATTACCGTCTATGCCATGTTTTGATATATTACCTATCATTTTAAGGACAAATCAAATGAAAATTGAAGGAATAGTTTCTAAGGCTTATTTTCCCCCTACACTTAAGATGAATATTATCCCTAATGTTCTTAAAGTACCCGTAAAATGAATAAAGGGAAAAGAAAACAAGTAAAAGAAACTAGTACTCCCCTGGTTTGCTCAATAATGGAGAAGAAACATGCGATAACTGGCTAAATCGTCATCTAAGAGTCGTCATCTGGAAACTTCATAAGAACTTTTAAGCTTCTTCTCATCAAATAAAACCTGTAGATCAAAGATAAAGACAACTACACATGCTGTAAAATCGGTGAAATAATGATATATACAACAAAACTTTTAGGGTTGACTCTATAAAAGCAGTAAATATAAGATGAAAGTGATGATGTAATTATAGGTTTCTGCAGGTTTATAAGAAAATTACAAATTTCGGATATTGTGCAGATCATTTTTCAAAAATAATATAAAAAAATTAAATTTTCACAGATCTGGAGGTGCGACGCCGTCAGGATAAAATCCTGACGCCATCTCCACGTTCTGTGAAAATTTCACATTTGTTTTTCTTGAAAATTTCCTGCACGCAACTATATTAGTTATTCCTTGTGTAAAATACTGCATAAAACCTAAGATTAATCATTACAATCATATGACTCAAAACTGATGCGAATTAATCTAAACAATTTATTTTATATGTTTGAATTTGTTCTTATAAATCAGATATTTTCCCCTACAGTTATTTGATACAAAATACATTTGATTGTTAATAAGACGAAGTTAAGAACAAAGCAAAGCATGATTACAAATGATTCAAACACATAAGAGTAAACAATAAAGAGTTAAAACACAAGACACTTCTAAATGCAGGAAAATAAGTATTGGGTTTCCTTCCAAAAAGCGCTTTTCTTTATTTATGAGTCTTGTAGCTAGACCCGAGATCACACGTCTTGACGTGACTCCTTCTTTATTTTCAAGTGTGATATCGTCATCTTTATCAACAACTAGTGAATCTTTTTTATATGGTTTCACACGTTGTTTGTTCACGTTGAATTCATTTCCATCCTCATCATAAAGTTCGATTGCTCCATTCTTCATGTCTTTACTTACTGTAGACGGCCCATACCATCTTGATTTAAGCTTTCCTGGGAATAGTCTCAGACGTGAATTAAAGAGCAGCACCTTATCTCGTTTTTCATAGTTAGTTTGCATTTGTATTCGTTTATCGTGCCACCTCTTGGTTCTTTCTTTATAAGAAATGGACGATTCATAGGCATCAAGCCTTAAATCGTCTAGTTCGTTGATCTGCAAAAACCTATTGGCTCCATCCTTTGTTAAGTCTATGTTACAGGCCTTGATGGCCCAGTAAGCCTTATGCTCGAGTTCAACAGGGAGGTGGCATGCCTTGCCATAGATTATTCTGAATGGGGTCATTTCTAAGGGAGTCTTAAATACGGTTCGGAAGGCCCACAGTGCGTCATCTAATTTGTGAGACCACTCTTTCATGTTGCTTCTAATGGTTTTCTCGAGAATACGCTTAATTGCTCTGTTTGTGTTTTTGACATGTTCGTTGGTTTACGGGTGATATGCGGTGGAGAATCGATGAACCACCCCATATCTTTTCATTGCTCGTTCTATTTGGTAGTTTCAAAAATGGGTACTTATGTCAATTATCAAGGCCTTTGGTATTCCAAATCTAGCAAATAATCTTTTAAGGAAGTTCACTACGTTTCGAGCATCACTAGCGGGGAAGGCTTGAGCCTCAACCCATTTGGACACATAATCGATAGCTACTAAGATGTATTTGTTTCCATTTGATGAGGGGAATGGCCCCATGAAGTCTATTCTCCAGACGTCGAATATTTCGCAGACTTGGATGTATTTTTGCGGTGTCTCATCCATTGAAGAAACGTTGCCGGTACGTTGGCATGTGTCACACGCTCGGACTAATTTGCATGCATCGCGGAAGATATTGGGTCAGTAGAATCCGACTTCAAAGACTTTCCTTACAGTTGTGGTGATACCATGATGCCCTCCCGATGGGCCACTATGACATTGTCGAAGGATTTCGGCTGCCTCGTTGCCAGCGATGCATCTTCGTATGATTTGGTCCGCACATTGCTTGAATAAAAATGGCTCATCCCAGAAATAATGCCTTAGATCGTTTGAAACTGTTTGTGCTTTTACTGTTGAGTTAGAAGGAATCGAACAAGGGTAGTTACTCGTCCTGCCAGTAGTTATCATGTCGGCATACCACTGTTAATTACCTGTATCGGAGAAGTCATTAGTTGTTCTTGAGCGATATGTCTCTAATTTATGCTTTAGTAGCTTCCCAAGGTCGGTAGGTTTTCAAGTGGAGAGCGTGATTACGGCTGGTCACATCCATAAAATGGGTTCGTCGGAATAAGCGTTTGGCGGCGTTGAGTGTCATGGTTATCTTTATCTCAAGGTAACAATGAACGTCCCTAAAGGGTATGTTTTTGAAAATCACACTTGTTACAATTAATATAATAGATAGTCTTACAATCTATCCCAAAAGGGAGTTTTAAAAGTTTGCGAAAGCAAATAAAAGTTTGCGAAATAATTAACAGCATGAAGTAGAATAGTAGTCTTGAAATTCGGTAGTTCATATAGCATGTTTACATCACGTAGCACCTTGACGATATATCCAACCTAGTCTATAATCAGTGCTTAAAACGTTCAATCAAAGTTGGTGAAGTTCATTTGTTTAAACTAACGTAATATTGTGGACCACTTCTTACTTTGAACGTAAGTGTGACAATTTTAAAAGATACAATAATCACATATACAGATACAATATCACATAAAAAGGTGTTTACGCTGCACTAAGCCTATGATATCGATTCTCAATAAGTATGTAGCATATAATCATGCCAAGTGAAACTTGCCTTAACAGGTGTCTAACCAAAGATTACCAAACGAAATTCGACGTGACATACATCCGTTTTATCAGTCCCTCCGATACAAGTAAGCGCTACTTACCCGGATGGGGGTTATTAGCCCCAATAGATCTATTTATTCACTTGCGCTCATTCAACCAGTACGGTCGGTTAAGAAATTAACGGTTCATGATAATTCAAGCAAATAGTGGTTTAAACGCAAACTTAGGCAGCACATAAACAGATAAGAGTAACGCAAAACACTTGTGTCCAGTTTTAAAAACAAACAATGTTCTCACCCCGAGTTATAAAGTATACGTAAAACAGAAAAGATGTGGGGCTATGAACTCACCTTAAGTAACGATGAACAAATATGTAACCAACGGCTCAAGTATGGAAATCAATATGTCCTAAACGCGACCTAAGAAAATGACGCGCCTTAAGAAAGGAATTTAGAACGAATGACATAATAACATTTAAACGAACTCATGGAATCCCCGTGTGTTTATGTCTTAGTTTCATTAATAAAATGTAAGTTTACGAAGAAAATATACTTTAAACTTAATCCTGACATTTTCGAGGAAAACTTACTATTTTCAGAAATTTTCAAATTTTGGAAAGTTACTATCTTACGAAGTTTTGAAAACACGTACGTTAATACCGTCCTCTAATTATTTGACATGCCCATCCTACAACGAAATGCACTAAGCAAAACCTAAATGCGTACTTCTTAATTTTAGTCCTTAAGTGTATTTATTTTAATACTTACTATTTTTAGAAAGTCCAAATGTTTTCGAAATATAGTTTTTGAAAAGTTATTAATGTGTCCTAACCATTTAATGAAAATACAATGACTTTTGCTAATGTTTCAAAGCTTAAACGGACTTGAAATCGCCTAAAAACTCATTTTTAGTTTCCAATCAGCTCTCTACCTTTGACTTTTTCTGGAAAATTTTTACCTAACTTTGACTCAGATTATCTCACTTGTCTTTTACTTTTAAGGTTAAAAACCTAGCAAAGCCTATAGTAAAACGTCATTCCGGACAACTTTTGTGTTTCATACTTTTGCTAAAACAGACTCAAAAATCACCCGATTTGGTTTCTGCGTAGAAAAGTCAAAATGACAGCTTTTGATAAAAAAAACGTTCTAAACTTCATTTGGTCGTATCTCCTTCGTTACAAGACCTATTTTAACGTTCCTTATATGAAAATCTATCTACTCGAAAAGAGCTATCTAGAAGTTGTTTCCTTTACTACTTAAAACGGTTTTAAGTCGACCAAATCCTTAAAACAAAATCGGATCAGCAACTATTTTGTTTAAAACCATCTCAAAATCAACCCGCAACTTCACAATAGTGCCTAGTCTAGCCTATCTCCGTTCACAACTATTTTTCAACAACACAACCATCTCAAATATCTTCCTAATCTATCGCCATACATCAAAAATCGTCCTAACCTCACTATGTTATCTCGTAAGATTCTAGCCTAAAACAACGATCGGGAGATCGAGGAGGATTAAAGAGAAAAAAAGCTATATTATTGAATTGTAGAGAGAGAAAGGGAAGAGTGTGTGTTTCTAGAGAGAGAAGAAGAAACACATACTTATGAGATGCTACTTTATGAATCCTACCACTCCATAGCAAGTTTGGAAGGGGGTATTATGTTAGTCCTATGACACATATAATATCTTTACGAGTCGTTATCAGTCACCCTATGTGTTCACGCTTTAACTAAACTATTGTAATTCATTATAGTTTAAATATTTTAAGGCTGGCCAATCTTCCAACCTTATATGTGGACATACAGCAGAATTACTGTACATGTTCCTATCAAGTACTTTTACAATACAAATACAGTCTTCCAAAGCGTCTTCCATGCTGAAGATGGTCTTTGAGTTCTTTTCTCATTGGTTTCTTTAAAAACTTTGTGTTACTTCAGCTTGGATCTTCATTGTCTTTAATTATACAGGAAACATTGTAGTATGCATGAGTTGATTTTAAATTCCCCTCCCCCCCCCCCCCCCCCCCCAATTCATGCAGCATGTCTTGAAAAGCTTTCTTCATAAACTTCTTTTTGGCAAAGTTTCTGAATCAGCTTCCCCCCAAACCAACATCTCTATCTTGAGCAGATTCTAAAACTTTGATGAAGCTTCAACCATCTTCTATATGTCATTGACGTGCGCAATGGAATTTTATAGAAGAAAATCCACACCATATGCTACTGCTACTTGTTCTTAGGTCTTGGTGAATATTCGTTCGGAGGTACATGCGAGAAATTAGTAACAATTCTTCTCACGTATGTAGAATACTTCATAAACCATACTAAGTAAAGTAGTATACATTACTTCCCTCTGGAAGTTGACATGGTAACATCAAAGTCAACTAAGTCCCGGATGTACACATTTTCCCTCATGATGGTTGCAAACTCTCGGAAGCATCATTGTCGTGTACGTGCATATACTCGAGAAGTTCTTGTCTTTAGCACAAATCTTGCAATCCAAACGAAGCATTATCCTCTTGTCTTCAGAAACCATAGAGGAGATGATGCAAGAATCAAGAAAACTTGGTATAATCAAGGTCTTGTATAGGAATGTCGTTGAAGAACTTTGAGAATTTGTCTTAGACTGTGAAGTACCATTGTCTTCGAATGGGACAATAATATCCTATAAGAATTGCTGATTACATCTCAACCTTTAAACTCTCTGGCTAACTTACCAACCTCATATTCTGTCGGCTATTGTTGTGACCACTTGGTGAAGTAAACCTGATATACCAAACATGAAAATGAAGTAAAATCCCCTAAATTTGTTACTTAAGCTTGCACTGTTGTTGATTGAAGAACGGTGCAAGATTAAATCTATAAGTACTCTATACCCAATCAGAAAAGTATAAGAAGTACAACACCTCTTGAAATTATCCACATCGACTTCTGTGTGTGACACTGAGTACTACAATGTAACTCCTTTAAGTGATAGTTATCCAGGTCTTCAACCAACCACCCCGACTACTGGAAACTAGATAATCCAAGTCTTAATCATATTCCTTTTGTGCCCAAGCAAGTCATCAATCGATAGATTGGGTTTAAAGAAAGGGGTAGAAAATAGAAGGAAGTCTCGATGATGAAATAAGTAGACGCCTTTGTGAAACCCACTTCAATCTCAAATAAGGGATACAAAATTAACTTCATGATCACTTGTCATTAAAATCCGAATCTTTAGCCATTTGTCGTTTAAGTGAATCTTTAATGATTGTTTTTGCATTAAGTGTTGTGATTGTTTTTGGTGTTATGAAAGGTGTTTGAGTTTGGTTCTAAGTGATAAATCGGTTCCTTGATTAACCTTTTAGATCAGTTTGTGAAGGAATGATTAAATCGGTTTGCATTGAACATTTTAGATCGGTGCTCGACTAGATCGGTTCTGACTAGTTCAGTGCTTGACTAGATCAGTTCTGACTAGTTCGGGTCTTGAAGGCTTAACTAGTTCGGCTCCTGACTAGTTCGGGTGACTAGTTCGATCTGCACTAGACGAAACCCAAAATTTTTAAATCACAAAAAGGCATGTCTTGAACGATTTTGACATGAAATTTCTTGCACAACCTTCTTATCTAAGCCTATTAGTACCCGAAAAATGCAATCTTGATGATTTTTACGACAAAAAATTTTCAATCAAGATTTTCGAGTAAAATATCATTCGAACCATAAATAGCTCATATGAAGGGTATGAAAACCCATAAATCCCTTGTACAAACAAGCTATAAACTATATAGAAGAGAAAGTTTCAAGCCTTTTGCACTAAAACCACCAACCAATATAAAAGCCGTAGCTTTCAGGCTTAAAATAAGCCACGAAATGCTCAAATAAGCTTCAAACACCATTCGAAAACACAAACCAACAACACAAAAACGCCCTAGACTCTGATGCCAATTGTTATCTCATAAGATTTTAGCCTAAAACAACGATCAGGAGGTCGGGGAGGATTAAAGAGAAAGAAAGTCATATTATTGAATTATAAAGAGAGAAAGGGAAGAGTGTGTGTTTCTAGAGAGAGAAGGAGAAACACGCACTTATGAAATGCTACATAATGAATCCTCACCCCTCCATGGAAGTATAGAGGGGGTATTTATAGTCCTAGTGACACATAACTATCTTAACTAGTCATTATTAGTCCCTACGTGTCACGCTTTAACTAAACTATTGTAATTCCGTATAAGTCAACATATTTTAAGGCTAACACACTAGTATATCAAAATCATGGTTTTTAAATATAAAGTTTCCACATTTTTTAATATTTCACAAAACCATTTCATTAGTATTCATAAAAATGACACAAACACATGGGTAACCATACCCATATGCCATGCAAGAACGAAACAAAGAAAAAGAAGAAGACGGGTTCAAGAATTTACTTACAATTGATACGGATGAGATAGAAAAACACAAACTTGACAAAGATGTTTGAAAGACTTGAAAAATCCCCAAATATCACCAACAAAAGAACCCAAATATCAACAAATGTACCCAAATAATCCTTGAACTAACTCACGATCAAAACCGTCTTCAATCTTGAAATAATGTAGCAACAAACACCGAAAGAGGGTGTTTGTTTGGTCGGCAACGAAAGAAAGAAAAGAGAAAGGAGGAAAGATTTTTGATGTTTTGTTTCTAGTGAGAGAATTATTTTGGTGAAATGCATGAAAAGAGTGGATAAATTGGAAAATTATGGTGTCTAGGTTTAATGTATAAGATTGAACCTAGGAGCATCTAAAAATAATCTAAGGAAGGAGTGTGTACAAAAGTTAACCAACTTGCTAAAAATATGGAGGCTTGTTGGCTAAGGGGGACGACACCATGGGAAAGGAGGGGGTATTTTGCAATTTTTTAAATTCTTTCCACTAGATATTGTTTTTTCCAAGGTGATTTTACAATATATTTTACGCTTGCTAAGAACACCTTGCTTAGTACTTTACGCATATTCCCGACCGAAAAATTTAGTTATACGCGACACACAAAGAAACTAACGAAAATTTAAATATCCTATCCGAAAAGTTAAACGCGGCATTTTCCGAAAGACTACATTAAATAGCAAGCCGAAACGCGTCCGGTAATGATTCTCAGATATACCCCGGAAACCTCCCGGTTAAAGGTCAAATCAACACGTAATTGGTAAAGGTCAAACTGACATACAAAAAAGGTCAAAGATAATGACCTTAAAATTTTGGGAGGTTACACACAGCTAGGTTATCGATACCCTTCTTATCATTATCTTGATATCAGATTCCTTGAGTAAAAGATCCACCTTATAATATTTCGCGATTTTTCCATCTTGCTTCGTGAAGAGATACGTAAGGTAGAGTGATCTGGAGATGATACGTTATGGATAGGATAAACACTATTTACAGACTTGTCGAAACCCGAAAACCAACAGCTAGAAGCTCTTTTCGTTTGTTATTAGTTCTCCAGCGCTTCGTACATTGTTTTACAAGCGTAGTAAATAGGCTAAAGTGTTTAACTTTCCTTGTCCTAGCACAGCCTGCCACAGCGTACTCACAGTTAGCGACGCACATGATTTTGAAACGACAACGACCAAACCGTTTGCTCATGATGGGGGCCGCGTTAGTTTACTATTTAAGTTATCAGAAGCATGATTCAGTTCCTTAGAGAAGTTAAAGGGGCATCTTTTATAAGTTGCTGGGTCATTGGGCGTGCGACTTGTGAGAAATATTTTATGAATCTTCGGTAGAAGCCTGCATGCCCCAGAAAGCTTCGAATTGCTTTTTTACGTTCATGGTATATGGTATATTAGAGTTTGATTCGATTTTTGTCTTCACCCACCTCGATTCCCCTGACTATAGAAAATCACCTTAAACCGAGGATGATTACCTCCTCACAACGCATGACATTTTTCCCAGTTCAATACGAGGTTGGTCTCCTCGCACCTCCTCATCATCTTCTCAAGGTTCTGGAGGCAGTTGTCAAAGGAACTACCAAAAACAAAAAAATCGTCCATAAAAACCTCCATGCTATCTTCAATTAGTTCATGGAATATGGCTGTCACGCAGCGCTGAAAAGTGGTAGGAGCGTTGCATAATCCAAATGGCATTCGTTTGTATGGGAATGTGTCATGCGGGCAGGTAAATGTGGTTTTCTCTTGACCTTCCGGGGCAATAAGGATCGGAAATACCCTGAGAACCCATCTAGAAAACAATAATATTCATGGCCAGCTAATCGTTCGAGCATCTAGTTAATGAATGGCAAGAGAAAGTGATCTTTCCGAGTTGCGTTGTTTAGCTTATGATAGTCGATGCATGCGCGCCATCCGGTAACCGTTTTCTGAGGTATGAGCTCATTTTTCTCGTTCTTGACTACGGTCATTCCTCCCTTTTGCGAGATAACTTGAACATGACTAACCCAGGGGCTGTCGAAAATTAGGTAAATTAACCCAGCGTCAAGGAGCTTCACGACTTCCTTCTTTACTACCTCCTTAATGTTTGGGTTCGCTCGTCTTTGAGGTTGGACACTTGGTTTAAATTCGTCTTCCATAAGGATTTTATGTGTGCAGAAGGATGAGTCGATTCCTTTAATTTTCGCAATGCTCTAGGTGATAGCTCCTTTGTGGTTTCCTAAAACTTCGAGAAGCCTGGTCTTCTCGGTAGCAGATAACGCAGAAGAGATAACTATTGGGAGTTGCTTATTCTTTTAGAGGAAGGCATATTCGAGGTGTTCAGGCAGTTCTTTTAGCTCTACTTTAGGTGGTTCGATATTGAAGGATTTAATCGATTTTCCAGAGCCTTCCATTCAAGTGGCTCGACCGGTTTTGGTCTAGGGTAGAAAGAAACTGCATGTATTTCGTTTGGACCTCCTTGTTCTTCTGCCTCCATCTATTTTCCTTCATGGTTGATTGTGTCTACCCATTGTTCTTGGATGAGTTTCGCGGTGTGGTCGGCGCAGTATAGATAGTCATCACGGGAGTATTTGAATTTCATAGATTTCCCAATGTTGAAGGTGACGGTTTCATTTTCGAGTCTCAGACTTATCTTTCCTTCGTGAACGTCAATTATAGCTCGAGCGTTAGCGAGGAAGGGCCGTCCCAAGATGATCGGAACTAATTCATCTTCGTCCATCTCCAAAACTACAAAATTGACTGAAGAGATGAACTTGTTTATCTTGACTAAAAGCTTTTCATAGACCTTGATGGGATATTTAATGGATCGATCAGTCAGCATAATACTCATCCTGGTTGGTTTTAGTTTAGAAATGCCCAATCGTCGGAAGAGAGAATGCGTCATAAGGTTAATACTTGCTCCTAAATCGTCCAGAGCATTTTTTACTGCCAAAGGTCCGATAAGACATGGTAGTGTGAAACTTCTTGGATCTCCTTCCTTTTGGGGTAAGCTTCTCTGGATGACAGCTGAGCATTCTTCACTAAGTTTGACCAAAGAGGCTACCTTTTCGAGCTTCTCCTTATGCGAAAGAAGGTCTTTTAGGACCTTGGCCCTTTTTGGCATGTGGATCATAGCCTCTAGAAACAGTAGATTAATATGAATTTGTTTGAAGATAGATAAGAGTCATTCATCATCGTCGTCTTTTTTTCTGATTCTTCAATCGGGAGGGAAAAGGTATACTGGATGACTTAGAAGGATGGTAGATGGTGGGTGACTAGGGGCTTTCCTCATTCTGCACGATGCGGGTCCTTCTTTTTTGATCGTCCCTCCAGTGTGGTTGGCAGTTGTTGGTTGTAATGGAATTGGGAAAGAGGGTCACGGGTGCTAGTTCCAGATCTAGTTGTTATAGCAAAAGTCGGTTCTTCTGTCTCGAGAGCTTTGCTTTTCCCGACCGTAGTGGGGATTTAGGAAAATTGTTCGTGTATTCCCTTACGATGCTGGTCAAGCATTTCTCCTATTCCCTTCGTGTGGAATTTCTTTTCGAGCATAAAGTTAGAAAGCTCATCCTCAAACTTGCTTCTGACGACCCAGTCAGGACCGCTTTCTCCTTTTTCTTTTCATCGGTTGTTCCCCCATGGTGGGACGTCGTCGTTCTGATAAAACCTTAAGAGAGAGAAATCGTCATAGATGTCCCCTCCGGATAAACATACTTGTTCGGGTGGCTTGTTTTGATCACATTCGTCGGCTTCGTGAGTGCCTCCACATATGTCGCAGATGAGATATGGGTTTTTTAGACTTTTCCTTTGCATTAGCGTTGTAAGGTAAGAGATTTGTTTGCAAACCCTTTCTAGACGCGCTTCAAATGTTGGTTTTATTATCCCCGAGATTGAGGAGATGTTCCTAAACGGAGGTGGGTCATCCCATAAGTCGTCTTGATACTAGACATATTCTTCTATATGATATCGTCCTCCTTCTTCAATGAGAGAACTAAAACGAAAGTGAGTGAATTGATCGAGTTTTCCACGGTCCTTCGAAGATATGTTATCGTGAAAGATCTGTACTAAAAGCCATTTTTTGTATTCCATGATGAGGGACTTGATGGATCAGGTCGTGGAAACGAATCCAGGAGCTTTTTATAGGTTCGTTAGTCCCTTGTTGGAATCGAAGGATCATGTCTCGAAGGAATGAGGTATGGACTGCTAGAAAGAAATAATCGAATATTACATAGACGGCGGGTATATTACATGCATTAAAACACTTAAGAGGGATCAACCATATTAGGGGTAAGGTAGTATGAAGATTATTACCGATGGTATCCTTTTTACACACTCGCGTTTCCCTAGACATCTATGCCAATTTAATATCTTATGGCTAGTTTTCTAAAGCCTAACGCGCACATCCATCACAAGAAGCAACATTAAAAGGATCTACAAACTAAGTTTCATGTAATCATAAGTAAATACTAATAGATCTAGCCTTGCATGGTAAATAAAGAAGAAGAACAAGAATTTATCACAAAATACATAAACATATTAAGTGATAAGGGATAAATGAACTTCACTTCATTAAATCATGCAGTTGAGGCTGTTACAAGAGGGTTTTCACACCCTAAAAACGAGCCCAAAGGCTGCTGAAATCATCTTCTAAAACTAGGGTTCGTCCCCTAAAAGTTACACACTTAAAACCCTAAAAATGGATTTGAATAAATAGGAAAATAGGCGCGACGGTGTCGCATTATGATCCTGACGCCGTCGCCCCATAGAATCTTCTAGGGTTTTTTTAAGTCGGCTACGTTCTGATGCCGTCTAGAAATCCATGACATTGTCTCTTGAGTGATGTGATGCCATCGCGTATGGTTTGCAACGTCGTCTTCACAGTCTGTGAGATTTTCTTTAAGATAGTTGGTGTAGAGTAGTGGTCTTGTCTGTTTCTTCTCCAATTGAGCCCAAGTCACATGTATTTCCTCCAAAATCCATCCAGGTGCTAAAAACATGAAAACAAAAGATTAAGCACATAATCTGGGCATGTTTGTATGATTTATGAGGTTAAATGACCCCAAAAAAGTATATAAAATGACACATCATCAATGCTAATTTTAAAAGGATGGATAGCAAGTTGGTTGGAAAAGATGGCTTGCCTCTTAAGCCTAGGCGACCGGTTTAGGTTGATAATAGAACTAGTTTGAATTCTACACTTTCTGGTAAAGCCGGTTCCACCAAAGGAGTTGGTTTAACTACTAGAGTGAATGGACGGTATGGTGGGGGAAATGGTGTATGTAACGAGGGGAATGTTTGGGGTAGAGATGGTGCGCATGGTATAGTTAATGGTAATGTGGACACTAATACTACCCAAGATGATGGTCACAGCCCTAATGTGACTCATAATCTTTCTTGCTTTAATTCTCAAGGAAATTAACAAACAAAAAAGGTACATCTTTCTGAACTACATAATGACGAGATTGTTGCAGATGCTGATTTGGATATCCCATTGGTGTCGGTTGAGAAAATCAGTAACCGATTTGCTAATACTCTTTTTGGGTATTTTATTGGAAAAAGACTCGCGTTTCCTATTGTCGAGAATTATGTTGAGAACACTTGGGCAAAATATGGTATTTAACGTGTTATGTCACTTAACGACTTTTTCTTCATTCATTCTCGACAAGGAAAGGTATGTAATAAAAGTGGTCAATGGCTTATTCGCTTGATTCCTATTATTCTTAACTTATGGACGTCCAATTACAAAGGTTCTTGTTTGGGTGAAGTTGCATAATGTGTCTATAGTAGCTTATTCGAAAAAATGTTTGAGTTTGATTACTACCAAATTGAGACGACCCATAATGCTTGATACATATACGAGTAATATGTGTGTTAAGTCATGGGGTCGTAACAAATACGCAAGGGTTCTTATTGAGGTATCGTCTGAAACTGCTGTAGATTCTCTTTTCGTGGCTATTCCATTCTTAAATGGATACTATGGAAACAATTGAGGTCTAATATGAGTGGCAACTGTTGTTTTGTGCTCATGTCATACAAATATTTATACAGCTAGAAATACGTGAGCCTACGGGGTTACACACGTTTACACTTAGATATCATTCTATTAATGTTTATAATAATATATTTGTATATTTATTATTTATATTGATATATGAATCAACGATGGAACACTAACGGTCGTTAATTAGTTCGTTATGAATAATTAACAAATAAGGCTTTTTAATTAATGGGTAATTAAATGTAATTATTCATAAATAAAGGAAAAGTCAAAAAGTCAACACCAAGGGGTGTTGTGTGTGGGTTCGGCCTATAGCCCAAAGGGGTGATGGGTTGGGTTTTGAGCTATCTTTTCCTCTAAGTTATGTATTTTAGGTAAACCCTAAATTCATCTACTATATAAGGAGGACCCTAGAGCTCATAACCTTTATCCCTCTCTTCTCTTTTCTCCTTGGTAGACGAAAACAAACACCCACTTTAGGGTTTTTGTGTTTTGTTATTATTGGTGTTCACTTGATCGTTGGTTGAAGAACTAGCATTCGGGTGGTATTGTTCGACGTGTAGTGTGGATACACGTAGAGGTTACTTATCTTAGTAACTCGTAGTGGTGTTTGGTTTGCACGTTATTACACATGTGTGTGTACTCAAAGTGTCTTCGATTCCTCACTATCTTGGTTGCTAAAGGTATGTTTACTTGTTTACATTTTATGTTAATTATGTATGTTATATGTGATATGTATCCGCTACGTAGCTCGTATATTATTAATGTAATATTAGGTTTTATAGACCATGATTTCCAAAAGTGGCATCACGAGCCATCTCATATAGCTCGTATAATATTAAGATGGCTTGCCGCTTAAGCCTAGGCGATCGGTTTAGGTTGATAATAGAACTAGTTTGAATTTTACACTTTTTGGTAAAGCCGGTTCCACCAAGGGAGTTGGGGTAACTACTAGAGTGAATGGACTGTATGCTGGGGAAAATGGTGTATGTAAAGATGGGAATGTTTGGGTAGCGATGGTACACAGGCTATAGTTAATGGTATTGTGGACACTAATACTACCCAAGATGATGGTCACAACCCTAATGTGACTCCTAATCTTTGTTTTGCTTTAATTCTCAGGGAAAATTCACAAACAAAAAAGGTACATCTTTCTGAACTACATAATGACGAGATTGTTACATGTGCTGATTTGGCTATCCCATTGGCATCGGTTGAGGAAATCAGTAACCGATTTGCTAATACTCTTTATGGGTATTTTATTGGAAAAAGACTCGCGTTTCCTATTATCGATAATTATGTTGAGAACACTTGGGCGAAATATGGTATTTAAAGTGTTATGTTACTTAACGGCTTTTTCTTCTTTCATTCCCGACAAGGAAAGGTATGGAATAAAAGTGGTCCATGGCTTAGTCGCTTGATTCCTATTATTCTTAACATATGGACGCCCCATTCACAGCTGCAGAAGGATGAAATTACAATGGTTCTTGTTTGGGTGAAGTTGCATAATGTGTCTATAGTAGCTTATTTGGAAAAATGTTTGAGTTTGATTACTACCAAATTGAGACGACCCATAATGCTTGATGCATATACGAGTAATATGTGTGTTAAGTCATGGGGTCGTAACAACTACGCAAGGGTTCTTATTGAGGTATCAGCTGAAACTACCCTTGTAGATTCTCTTTTCTTGGCTATTCCGTTCTTAAATGGATACAATGGTAACAATTGAGGTCTAATATGAGTGCCAATCCCCTCGGTGTGACAAGTGTAAAATCTTTGATCATAATGATGATCGTTGTCCAAAGACTGTTAAGGTTGTGGAGCCTACAAAGGCTACTGATGACGGGTTTGTGGAGGTGACACGTAAACATAGGAAAGGGAAGCATACAAATAAACCTAAACATGTTGATGGTGTCTAGCTAACTAAACCAAAACCTAATTACTACTATCGTCCACTTAGTAAACTGGCTAATGGGAATGGAGAGGCTTCCACATCACATCCAAAAGGCATTTCTAAACAGGTTCCTGATCCTAATGGTATAAATTCCTCTAACTTAGACGATGTCAACTTCTTGTCTCTAAAGAATTCGTATGCTACTCTCACTAAAGAGACAATGTCTTTGAAATTAATAATGAAAAAGGGATAAATGAAGACGATATATTTGATGTTACTAATGTGCAAATGAAGAAGGATGATGATACTTTTGGAAGTTCTAATCATGATAGTGACAACGAGGAAGTAGAAGAGGTGTTTGTTGAAATGGCTCCTCCCAAGAAGACTTTCAGGAAAAGTAGTATATAGTCGGGTAAAAAAGCGGACTCTCCTAAAATAAACGTAGCTTTCTCTCGTGAAATAAATGTTCACTACTTTGATAGAGATGATATCGAGGAAGTGGATCATGAGAATGCCTATAGCAAAAAAGGCTGATGATTTTCGTATGGTTATTGGCATTTTTTGTGAGTCACTTTATTTTTGCTTCATAGGTTGTGTGGGGGTGTTATCGGGTCGGGTTATCGGGTCTTGTCAGGTCGGGTTGAGTCGGGTTTTGATTTATAAAAACTCACCTGCAACCCGACCCGATAAGGGATCGGGTTATTGGGTTCGGGTCGGATGATTCGGGTTATCGGGTGATACTACATACGTTGTCAACCAAAATAAAAAAACGTAGCTATAGAATTAGTAGACCACATGTAACTTAGCTAAAAAAAAACAACATTCTAAAATAGTTTATGCACGTAAACAGTCAGACCAACACAAAATTAATTGGTTTAATGATTAAACCACTCAGACGTATCCATTTTCTTTAATATATAAGAACAATGATATTTGAACTTACAAACCTTTTAAAAATACTCTATGTACCTTAGCACTAGACGACCATTTTATCTTGTTGTTGAACAACATTCTAAAATAGTTTATGCACGTAAACAGTCCGACCAACACAAAATTAATTGGTTTAATGTTTAAACCACTCAGACGTATCCATTTTCTTTAATATATAAGAACAATATTATGAGCCTTATGAACAGTAAAGCGAAGTCCATATATATATATATATATATAAAAAAATATATATATATATATATATAATATATATATATATTTATAAATATACTAGTTAGGATCACATGGGAAGTTTTCCTTAACGCAGAGAGAACTAGATAAGAAGTACTAAGGGGAACACCAGAGAGGAGGGTACAGATGCTACCGACTTAAAGGAGACGCATCTCTATAATCTTAGATCATTATAAACGCATTTCAAGCTTTTGAATTAGGGATGGCAAGAGGAGGCGGACGAGCGAAGAGGGAGAGTGCATTTTCAATTTCTCATGTTTTTTGTTCCTCATGCACAGTGCTAAAATCATGGAAAATCAATTTGCCCCATCTTACACATCAAATTAACTTTCGAAACTCGAAATGGTGCACATCAAAATGAATAGAAATGCATCTATGGCTATCGTTTGCCTCTCAAATGCGTGTCTAGTCACTTCTCACCACTTCTTATTTTAATTTACTTCCACTGAAGTCCCATATATATATATATAAATAAATATATATATATATATATATATATATATAATATAGAATTTATATATTATATATAATCCTTCCGGAGCGATTGAGAAGGTTTTTATTTTAAAAAGATTGAGAAGTTTTCAAAAAGTGATATGATTATCTATCTTTGAATTCAAGTTTTTTAAACGTAAAAAACTCATTTTAATGTGGATTAAAGAGGCGAGCCGAGAAGTTGTGAAAAATTGGAAATGATAAAGTACAAGGACTGAATGTGTAAAATTTTCAAAATTTTTCGGTAAATACCAAGTACAGGGACTGAATGTGTAAATTTTTCAATAGTTTTTGGTAAAAGGTAAGTACAGGGACTGCAAATGTCAAATTTACAAACTATTTTCGGTGGCTATATAAAGGATTTTCATTTCATTTTCTACTTTTCCTTTTTACCGAATCTATTTACCGAATTTGAGTAGAAGTGTGTTTTTCGATAACTAAGTTCATAACAACGATTGTAACTTCACTTCTTACTCAAACGTAAGTGTATATATATGTTTTAGGTGTTTTTGAGGAATTTGGGATTACCGAGTTTGAACTCGGTAAAGATGAGGTTTACCGAGTTTAAGCGTAAAAAGTGTCTTACCGAGTTTTTGTACTTTCTAAATAATCTTACGCTTAGATTTAGTGTATAAAGTGAATTAAGGCCATAAAATGATCATAGAATCATTAGGATTGAATTTTGATTAAACTCGGTAGAACATTACCGAATCTGTCAGTTTACCGAGTTTACTTTCTTGTGCACAGGTTTATTGTCAAAATCGGTAAGGTCAACAGGTCAAAATCGGTAGTCAACAACAGTCAAATTCAGTAAAGGTTAATGGTGAAAATCAGTTTAAGGGCCTGTTTGGTTTGGGTGGTTGGACTGGGTTTTGGGTTATAAAGTTCAAATAAGTCGTTTGGTTGCCTATTCAATATCCAGGTTTAAGATTGTATGTAGTTTTTTTTTGTCGTATCCCTTTTTTTTGTCTTATCCCTTTTATCCTTACGATATATATATATATATATATATATATATATATATAGGATAAAGATCAAATAAAAAGACAAATATTCGTGAGAAGAATAAAAAGATTTATTTTTTTTAAAAAGTTCTCAAAAAATTCTGAAAAAATTTCACAAGATCGTGTATATTGGTGCATGAAAAAGTTGTAAAGGATGTTTTTCTAAAATTGTATAATTTTGCCGAAAAAAAATTATGAAAAAAAACGTTTGTGCATTAAATCGCTTTTTTTTGCATCAAAAATTCATTTTTGTACCCAACTTCTTTTGACTTTTTGCATCAAAATTTTATTGCGCATCAAACTATAACAAGTTAAAAATTTTGTGCATCAAAATTTTTTTGTGCATCAAATTTTCCTTTTTTGTGCATTAAAAAAACGTACGAAAACTCAAAATTATAAAAACTTCTATTACAAAAGTTTTATGCACCAACATACCTGATTTAGTGGAATTTTTTTGGAATTTTTCAAGAACTTTTAAAAAAAAAACTTTTTATTATTCTCACGGATATTTGTCTTTTTATTTTAACCTTCCTATATATATATATATATATATATATATATATATATATTTATATTTTGTGAAGTTCTTTTCAGAACCAAATAAATGTACAGAACTGCGAGAACCAGCATCAACCAATCAGATTTTTTAAAATATTTATGTTTTTAATTTAATTTAAAAGGGTATATAGATAAAATTACATTTTGTATTTTTTTTAATTTTTTAATGAAAAACATTTTTTTGCAAATATTATTTTTTTTCTTCTAGAAATTATATGTGCACATGTATTTATCTTAATAAACATTAGAGTTAAAATATTTATGTTTATATTGCCACTTCAAGTTTATTTAAAAGATGAGGTATATGCTATTCTTTTTTGAAGTATACAATTTAGATCTTCAATATAGACACCAAGATGATTTTTACTTTTAAAATTTTACTGTATGAGCATATGTGCATACGTGCAACTAACTACTCGTATATTATAACTTACAAATCTCGAAACACTTTATCAACAACATAAATAATTACTCAAAATTGCACGAGTTAATGATTTACAAAAATTTACAGTCAAAATTCTACTTCATTAAAAACGCTTAACTAATGGAAATTTTTTTTAATTGAGCCTGCACATGTACAAACACCATGGTTTGCAACATCGTCTTGACTGTGCACGTATGCATTCACGTATCCTTGATTATCTTCATCGTTTTTGTATGTATGCACATGTGCATTTTTCGTCTCTATCATGTCATCACATATCTGAATCTTCATCATGGTGCATTGAGTTCATCATTATGTTCTGGGAAAAAAAGGGTATGAAACAAGATTATAACACAACTCTTTGAATAAGATTGAAATACTAAGGACAAATTAAGAATACAACAAAAAAAAGCAGTAAGAACACATCAAATGAAAACCTCAAAGCCATTAATTATAGTCCTAAAACTACATATCTAATCTAATCTAAATATAATATGAGGCTTGATCTTTATTTTTTTATACTAGTAAAACACATTAAGTAAATCTATGTGCACCTCCATTGACTATATGATTAATGATCTCTAATACAACACACAATAGTAAGAAACAATAAGATCTGCTAATACAATATTAATTATTTTGATAACTCGTTATAAACAAAATGTGAAAAGAAAAAAACCAAAAAATTAGGTACCTAGTTGCCATTAACGTAGTACCATTTCATTGATATTACTCCATGACCTTTTTTGATAGATTAGTGGTGGGCAGTGGCGGAGCCAGCCTAATTTTCTTAGGATGGCCGAAGTGTAAATCATAAAACTTGAGAGGGCTAATTCATCATTTATCTTTAAAATTTATGGTTTACAAATGTAAAATGTTTATTAGTATAAGGGTAATTATGTCAATGCGAAAAGTCCTAGAGGGGCCATAACCCTCTCTAGTCTATGTGTGGCTCCGCCTATGGTGGTGGGCACCGTCGGATGTGAAAAATATTTACTTTCATATCTTATTCACCCATCGAAAACCAACATATAAACAGAAGTACTAACGAATTATATAAATGAAATAATTACCTGCATATCTTATTTATCCAACACGAAACTTATTAGTGGAAGTTTAGATCTATTTGATTTTTGTGGTTTCGAGAGGCGAATCAAAATTGAGTATTCGATATACCTTGGTCTTCGATGTAGAGTTTTCGTATGACTTCTAAACTGGAGGATTTTATGGTAGTGGCGGCTCACAAAGGATTAGGGTTGAAAGAGAGGTTTGAGTGGGAAAGTGAGAGAGGGATCTGAGAAATTAAGTGGTTGCAGTTTTTTTTGTAACTGCTCTTATTTTTGTGTTTTTTGATGTTTAGTGAAGTTCCATAATTGCCCTTTAATTTAATAAAAACTATCAGACAAAAATTTTCTTATTTACCATAATGCCATTACATTTTCATCCATTGATTGTTTTGATCAAAAATATTGGTTCCCCGGCACATTTTATACTTTTATATTTGGTTCTGAAAGAACGATAAGACGCTCACATATATCAAAATATATAAAGTATATATATATATATAGACTTTCTTTTCAGTACCATTCTTAGTGCGAGAATCGACAGAACCACCCTTTTTACTCATATTGATGCATAAATTACAATATATAAATGCAGTATGGCATTTTTG
The DNA here is from genome assembly GCA_026074375.1 of Tanacetum coccineum. NCBI lineage: Eukaryota > Viridiplantae > Streptophyta > Magnoliopsida > Asterales > Asteraceae > Tanacetum > Tanacetum coccineum. The sequence continues at coordinate 57,641 of BQNB010016298.1, forward strand.
TAATTAATGAAAACTTTCTTTTGACTGAGAAATAATATGTAAGGGCAATTTCGGTATTCTCTTTTTAATAATATTAACTGCATTCATTTCAATAAGCAAAATACAGGGAGATTTGCTATCATTTTTTAAAATCTTCATTATCAAAATCTCAATCAAATTCCAAAATAATATATGATTTCAAATATCCCATCCGAAAATCTCTCTAACAAATCCTTATCCCCTTTTCGTGATAAAACCCTTCGAATCAAACAAATTGATTTGTGTTGATTATACAGATTACAACGAAGATCAATGAAAGGTATGGTAATTCAGTCTCAATTTCACCTTTTTATTGTTAATTTTACATCTTATATTTTAATGCATCCGTGTTTGATTTTCATTATTATTGGTTAATTTTACTTTTGATATGATTGATTACATTCTTGTTTGGGTGTTCTGAAAGAACCATTGACAATGAGATGGTTTTAAGAGTTGATCAGTAGGTTAATGGTTATACAGTTAATTTTATAACAAACACCCATTTTACTCGAATCTGCTGTTGTTTAGAAGGGTAATGGAAAGGGAAAATGCCTTGTTTTCCTTTAGAACAAGTGTACCTTTGAACAAATGTACCTTAGAACAATTGCACACATGCACACAAGTTACCTTAGAACAAGTGTACCTTAGAACAAGTGCACACAAGCCAATTTTGGGCCTTATAAACAGTGTAGGAAAAGATCAAGGTTTGCTATTAATCCTCATGCCCACCTCTGTATGCAGCAAGTTCAGGGTCATACCTGATTCACATTGTTAATTGTTAATTGTTACGTATATGCTAGTATGACTTCTCTAATTTTGCGCTTATATTTCAGAGTTACGGCGAAGTGGAAGGGTTAAGTCTAAGAGTCCGGTAGTTGAAGAGAATACAGTTTCGGATGCATATTCTGTAGATGATGAATCAAGTGGACACAACTTTGTAGATGGAAATGGAAAAGGCATTGACATGGGTCACCGAGTTGCAAAAA
>BQNB010016298.1:60483-71845 GCA_026074375.1 Tanacetum coccineum
CCAGCTGATTTAGTGAAAAAAACGAGATAACACAAATTGAATCTGTTGATTCACATGAATACCAGAAACAATCTTTCAACTATCGTTGATTCAAAAGAATACTAATAATCAGGCAAACTTCAACAACCGTTGATTCAAACGAATACCGATTATTAAGAGAATCTTAACAAAAACCGCCAAGAATAGAGCAACAACTTTCATTATTAAGACTTAAAGATACCCCAATACAAATAAAAGACCTAATGTTTATAGAAAAACTATAGACCTTTCTTTTTCCCTAAATTTATAACTGATTAGAAATTAAATATTTTCCTACTCATAATTTATGATTGATTTGACCTTTCCTTTTTACTAAATTTATAACTGATTAAAAATTAAATATTTTTCTAATCATATTTATGGTCTAACTTAAATAAAATTAAAGAAAGTCAATGTCTTGACTTTGACTATGCGTTTCGACTTTGACTAGAAGTTGAAACCGTATCAATATCTAGGTCGACCCGAGTTGAACCGACCCAAATTGACCCGAACCTGAGTAACCGGAACTCAATTAGGGTCGGGCTCGAGGAATGGATTTTTTAGTCTTGACCCGAATTTGACCTGACCCGAATTGACCCTAACCTGACTAATTAACCCAGCGCAACTAACACCCCTACTTCAGACTAATACTACTAAAAAAAACTTGATGGTGAGTTCAAACCTCGTGAATTTTTTGGCAAAAAGTCGGCAACCATGAAAAAAAAAGCAAAATTAATAATAATAATAATAATAATAACTTATTTCTCTAAATTTTCTAAAAAAAATGATGGAAATGAAGGTGACCAGAATTTCACTATCATTTCTCTTTATTTTTCTTAATCAAATTCTTTTCAATTCTTTACTTTTTTATTCTCTAATCTAATTTCATTTGTTTTATTTCTTTTCTCTTTAACAAACACACCCTATGTTTAGGAGTATGACTTGATGCAAATGATAAATTCCTTGAATATGAGAATTGAGAAGTGAAGTGCAGCCTCGTTGACAATGTTGTTATAAAGAATTTTTTAAAACGTTGTTGCAAATGGTAGAACTTATCAAGTTGTTTGAAGATTACCATTTTAGGTTGGGAGTCTATCGGATTGCATATTTGCATAGTCGCCAAAAATTGGAGATACTTCATGTGAATAAGTATTACATTATGAAGTTGCCGTTCAAAAAAAAAGTATTACATTATGAAGATTTGTTTCATATATATACTAGTTTTAATCCTCGTGTACGCACGGGGCTTGTACATTATGCTTTTTAAATATATTTATATTTTTTATTTTTGGACCAAAAGTGAGAAAATGCACCAAACCACAGGGACCAAAAATGTACTTAACTCTTAAATATATATTCAAAAATAATTAAAAATTTAAAGCATCATACCTAATAAGGAAAGATTCTTTTTTTTAAATGTAAAAGTTATTACTTTTTGTTTTTCTTTACTAAGTAAAAGATTATTTTGATTGAGACATCGATATATTAAAATTAATTTGTATTCATATTGAGTTCTAGTAGGCTAGCGTGTATTTGTATTGAGTTACAGTTGGTTAGAGCCCCAGGTGTCATAACATTATAACACCATTTTTTGACCGCCACATCAGCATAACACCAACACCACTCCTCTTATCATAACACCAAATAACACCACTCACCTTTTTATTTTCATAAAACTCCCTTCAATTATTTCATTCATTTAACAAACTAATCATTTCATTCATTAAATTCAAATACACATTACAATACTAAAAAAAACACACATTAAAAAAAATTCTGAAATTAAAAAAAAAAAAAAAATACGCCCCGGCGACTAATCTTCTTCCGATGCTTCTTCAACTTCGCGCCAAATATGGTTCATAAGGTTTTGTTGGAGACTAATATGCGTATCTTTGTCTCTTAATTCTTTTGCTTTACGACGTTGGGTTTCACATCGATCGATCCACATTGTTTGCATTGACCTTGCGGGATTAGAATACACATGTTTCAAGTCAACAACCGACATATTTTGATCTTCTAAAATCATGTTATGCATTATGATGCCAGCATACATGATTCTACGTAATGTGTTGACTTCGTATGCACGGGCCGGTTGTTGAATAAGTCCCCAACGTCCTTGGAGAACACCGAAAGCACGTTCGACATCTTTCCGTGCACTTTCTTGACGCTGTTTAAAGTACGTATGCTTCGGATCAGTTGCAACCGTGAATGATTTGACGAAACTTGCCCACTCTGGGTAAATTCCATCGGCCAAGTAATACCCATTACGATACTCAACTCCGTTTACCACATACGGAACCACAGGGGATAAGTCATCTAATAGGTCGTCGAATAACGGAGAATTATCTAAAACATTAATATCGTTATTCGCACCCGCCATCCCATAAAACGCATGCCAAATCCACAAATCTTGCGAAGCTACAGCTTCAAGCATTATAGTAGGGTATTTTTTATCACCCCTACCGTATTGACCTTGCCATGACACTGGACAATTTTTCCATTCCCAGTGCATACAATCAATACTTCCAAGCATTCCCGGAAAACCATGAACATTGTTATGCTTTTGTTGTATTTTTACAACGTCTTCAGATGTTGGCTTTCTTAAATACTTCGGCATATACAATTCCATGATGCACATATTAAAGAAAAATAGAGCATCTCGTGCAGTATGCTCACTCATTTGCAAATATTCATCAAACGCGTCGGGTGTGCTGCCGTATGCCATTTGGCGTATGGCATATGTGCACTTCATAAGAGCACTAATACTCATTCGACCCGTACAATCGAGTCGAGATGTGAAGAAATAAAAATGTTGTGGGAGAGGATTAGCCGTATAACTTGAAATGACGTTGACAATTTTTAGAAAAAGTTTACGGCTCATACGAAATCTTCTCCGAAAATAGTATAACGGATACTTACACTGATCATCAAAATAATCGGCCCGTAGATGTCTTTCGGAATCTTCACGGTCACGGAAGATCGGGGTACGGGTCAATCGTGGTTGAGCTTCTTGTTGTAGTAGCCATTCGTGATACTCGCTAGCTTTTTGTAAATAAATGCGTCGGTTTCCTCATCGATATCAAAAACGGTTAGACCAATTTGATTTTGATTCATTGTGAAAGAGTTTGTAATGTGTTTTTTGTTGTAAATGTGTGTTTTTTTATGAGAAAATAATATAGAGGTATTGGAGTATTTATAATGAGTTATGTGGGGGGGAATAAATTTTTTTTTTTTTAAAATAGCCGTTAAGGTTTGTTTTGTAAAATTTTTTTTTTAAATAAAACTAGCCGTTGGGGGGTGTTTTGTAACTTTTTAAAAATAAGAAGGGAAATTAAAAACATTTATATAGCCGTTGGGAGAGAGGAATGGTTTTTTTTTAAATAGACCCCAACGCCGAGCCCAACACCGTTGGGCAACGCCGGTGTGCGGTGTAGTAACGCCGGTCAACGTCGTTGCCGGCGTTACTACACACGTAAGCCTCTAAGGCTCTAAGGATGGTCGTTACAATCTATCTTTCATTCATACGTACTAGACCACTTGTCCCACTTGCCAACTTTCTTTAATTTCCATGTTACTTGTTTCATAAAAAAGTAATCCATCGTTAGTAGTCATGGTTCTAAAATGCTCGCAAAGGCCTCGCAAAGGCGTGAGGCGTGACATTCACGTCACGCAATGGACTAAAGTTTGATAAAACGTGATGCGTGACGGCTTTTTTGAATTCAATTTCGATAAAAATCGTACTTTTATATAGAAATGAAAAAGATTACATGCAAAGATAGTTTCTTGACCTTATTCCTTATGTATAACACTTTTTGTAAACTCAATATATTTGTAATATGATATAAATACATAAATATTTTCATATTTTATGCCGCTTTAAGTCACGCATTAAAAACGCCATGACTCGTTATGGCTCGCAAAGACGTGAGACTTGGTCATGCCGCCACGCCACGCCTCACGCTATTTATAACCTTGTTAATAGTTACCAAATTATTTTAAAATAGTTATCTATGTATTATCCATCCGTTTCAAGTATGACTTATTAAACAATCGATGTTCACACTATCATGTCCTCATTAAAACAAATAAGTTGAAATTTTATCATTAAAACTTAACGATAAAACACGAGGCTGCTTTGAAAGTCATATCGTGCAAAATGACACTAAACAAGAAAACATGCATTAAAAATTAATATGTGTTTATTCTTTTTGTATTCAATACATTTGGTTTTATTGCATTGGAGACGGTTGAACTATTCAACAGAGTCTAATGGGTCATGCATAATAATATTGTGACACCTAGATATAAGGGTGATCACGGTCCGAAAACCGGATCGGACCGAAACCGAATTTGCCCAAAACACCGTTCTGTCCGGTCCGGTTCAATCCGATCCAACAAAGCATAATCGTCGGGTTTTTTGTAAGACCGAAACCGAGGACCAAGTATAAGGAAAAACATGGACCGAGGACTGGACGAAATATGTTTGGTTCGGTACTCGGTTCTGTCCGATCAACGGTACAATATGCTCACCCTACCTAGATATACAAACGATGTTTCAAAAAAAATAGTTTTGCAATTCAAAAAGGACTAGCGACGTAGCTTGTTATTCGTTTGTTTTCCACTACTATGTAAATAAGTACTATTTTAATTAGGGCTGAGCAAACCCAACCGAGGACCGAACCGACAAACCGAGCCGATCCGAAGCGATTGAAACCTAACCGACCATATTCGGTTCGATTTTCGATTTTGTATATTTATAGTTTTCGGTTTCGGTTTTGTCGGTTATGTTCGGTTCGGTTTCGGATCGGTTCGGGTTAAAATCAAGAAAAATATGCCTAAACTATATATTCAGTTCAGTTTCGGTTCATGTTTTTCCTCAAACTCGGTTTTCGGTTCGGTTCGGTTTTGAACCGATGCTCACCCCTAATTTTAATATAGATTCTTCTGGCATTACGACCTTTACCACAATGATTTCATGGATTATATTTCACTTGCAAGGCCATCTCGTGGATTCTAGTGGCCCCGTAACATTATCACAAAGATGCTTTTAACCACACACATAATATACATATGTATGAGTACTGCATGAACTAATTAAACTCGAGTTTCATATCGTGTATATATATAATAGAAGTGCATGAAATTTGGTGACCCTCATAAAACGATGATCTTGTGCAATCACACTTTTTGCACTCTCTTAAAGACGGGCATGTATATACAGTTATTAAATAAAATATTTAACGGACTTGTATAATTTCTTTTAACAATTTTACCTCTAAGAAACTAATAACATAATCATGAATGCGTAGTTTCCCTTTTTTGTTGTTGTGGTGAAAGAGTCAATCTTCAAAAAGGTTTAAACGTTACTATATTTCAAAGTTCAACAGTTTAGTGTAATTTTTTACTATTATTTGTAAGAAAACACAATATTCAAATACTATTAACAAGGTGAAAGAATTGTACTTACGTAACTAGAGTGATGGCTTTTTGTTGGATTCCAGCTGAATCCATATTAATAAAAAGAAGCATCCTACGCGCAGGGTTAGACGCGTGTATTCAATCGCTTTGTTGCGTAGTGCCACACGAATTCCCCGCTCTTTTCCTATATGGCGGGGCCCACTTTTGGGATCTTGTTGATCCAATGGTCCTTGTTTTTTCTTATCTTCTTCACATGGTATTATCACATTTCCAGCTTTATATTCTAACGCGCTTCAATGTCCGGTCGATAAGCGGCTAGCTGTAAGATTATTTTTAAAGATACAAAATTCAGTAGTAGAATGGAACATATACATAACGTTAAATGATTGAATATTAAAACAAAAAAGTTAAAGGTGAAAATGTCACTGCAAAAATTTCATATATACTACTCTCTCTGTCCCATAATTATAGTCCACCGACAAAAAACACGTAGTTTAAGAAAAACATCATTATTACAGCTTTCTATCTCTTACTTTTTGCACAATGACCGTTTTACCCTTAACTAATTAATTTCAAACTTCTTTAAAGTTTGTAATAATAACATTAAGTGAGGGTAATATGGTAAACTTAATATAAATTCCCAATCTATTTTTAAAAGTGAACAATTAATTTGAAAAAAAAAAACATGGACTATAATTATGGGACGGAAGGAGTACTAAATTAGCGGGTTGATTGTTTAAAAATAAAGAATCTAAAATAAATATGACTATCCATATAGTTGATAAAAAAGACTTCTTATTATTCTAAAAGTGAAATTATGTAGATTTTTCAGAACATTGTTAAATGTCCATCTTCGTGATCTAGAGCCTCGAAATTATCCTCTTTACTGTAAAATGAATCATCATATGATTGATCTTTAGATAAATTAAAGCGCAACATGAAAGCAAGTTATATCTTGTGATATTTATCAAGTTCAAGCAAACGTTGTTTGTTTGCTTCATTCTCCTCTTCGGCTTTTCAATATCCAAAATTAGTATTATAAACAAATAATACTACTCTCACTCCGCAAAAGCTCAGTTGACCGGTCAAGGGGGTCCATTTGTAAAGAGAGACCAGGGTTCGACCCTAACTATTGGCAAATTAGGTCACTGGGACATGAGCTCATTGCCTGGGGTTGGGTCCTTGGGGAAGGGTCCGGTTGGCATCAAAAGATGCATGAGGCCAGGTTGTTCCCACTGATCTGTACCTTTTTGTAAGTATTATAAACAAATAAGTAAACTCATAACATTTTTATAAAAAAAATATTTGTATTTTTTGCATTATAAAAAAAATAAAAAAGTACTAGGATCTTTAACATTTCTTTGATGTTGTAGCAAATAGTTAATCAAATGATTATCATGCTCTTGGGTTCTTATATCCAACCACGGACCAAAAACAGTGCTTCTAAAGTTTTTATAACGTTCAGGTTTGAAAGCCAACTTACTTCCTATTGTTTTCAGTAGATATAACCTACTTCTCGCACTGACTTTGGCATCATAAACCTAGATTGATTCAAAAATAATTATAAAACTACTTGATAACATTAAACATAAACTATTTATCTGAATTAAATCAAAATAAATTAACAAGTATTACCTCTAAGCTTGAACCCTCATTGGCCTTTATACGTGAACCCATATCGATAAATGTTTTCAGGAGATCAAACCCAACTATGAAACCCTCTTTAATCGGACCAACCCTTAACGAAGTAAACCAGACTTTAAAAGTGAACCCATATCGGTAAGGGCTTACAACAATCAAACTTAACTATGAAACCTTTGACGGAATTAATCGGACCAGTGAAATGGTTTTGATCGGTTTGAGTATAGTGTGTGTTTTTTGAAATATTAAATGGTTTTGATCGGTTTGAGTGAATGTGTGTGTTTTAGGGATTAGTGTGTGTGGTGTGTGTGTGTTTTGGGAGTATAGTGTGTGTTTTTTGAAATATTACGGTTACCAAGAAAATCTAAGTTATAGATTTTTTGTTCTTTCCCGAGGCAATAAAGCAAATAGGTACAAAAGTACGGAACAGTTGAGTCGAGCATTTGTAAGTTGAGTAGCCGTCAGTCGAGCACTTGAGGGTTAATAGGACAAAAATAAGTGGGCCACTAATTAAGTTGAGCATTAGACACGTGTAAAAAATGAGTGAAGTTGCGTAGTCGAGTAATTTGAGATGACCATATTGAGAATAAGCTGAAAACATGACTAATATGTGAAACTCAATTTACTTTTGCTTAAAACCGTACTTGGCTCTTTTAGTTTGTTGTGAAATAAAAGTTTACTTTAAAATGACAATCAATCAAATACAATTCAAAAAGATAAAGATGTCGACTACTTCATTGGGAAAAGTATAATCATTCGTTTTAGAAATTGTGAGTCACTTCTTTGATATGTACGTATTTTGGGATGGAAATGTGACAAGCTAGACATGCGTTTTTTCTCATTGTAATAAACTCTTCGATTATATCTAACTTTAGCATATTCATTTTGTTTTCATCGAGAACTCAAGGTTTAGATTGTGTAGGTTAAATCATTAGAATTGATACAAAATAACTAAGGGCATAGCCATAATGTTTTACTCGAGAAGCACACTTTGATAACTTTTATAAACCATACTATAAATTAATTTTTTAGTGGGCCAAATTATAAAAATAAATAAATAATTAGAAATTTTAGAATTTTTATCTTACAAAAATTTTCGCTAGAGAGGCACATACAATTTGTACCTCTCCTTCCGCCTCAGAAAATAACCCGTATTAAATATGATAAACCAACTAAAAAGATGTCGTTTGACATAAATATAAGTTTTAACATAGATTACAAATAAGCAAATAACACATCACACAACAACAATACCATATGATTATGATACTATATATTGAATATTTATGAAACTTAAGTTTATACTAAAATTATTCCATAAGTATATTTTATGTGAAAAGTGTAGAGTAGTTTGGATAAGAAGGCATTGGATGGTGAGATGCTTTATGATTGTTTGTTGTTTTATTCGTTTGATGTTTATCTTAACGGGCCTTAGTGGCCCAATTTAATTTTTTATATTAGTTATGTGTATGGGATGTTTATTTTTGACTTAATGTCTTGAATGGTAATAAAACTGGACGCAAACAGGAAATTTTGATGTTTCTTTTTTGCTTATTGTAAACATAAATCCTGAATGTGGACAGGAAGTAAAAAAAAGGAAAAGACTTCCCCATCCAGGAATATTATTACTCACAGTTTAATTTTACTGAATTTCTTTTTCATCATTTTTTAATCTTTAAACAAAAAATACAAACCTTATCTCTACTTGGGTCACTTCTATTCACGGATTACATTGTCGGCAACCGTCGCTAGTCAATCATCACACCTCCACTACCTCGACCATAACGTTATCATTAACCATGAATTTAGGAGATATACATTTTATTACTAGTTTCATTCCAATCAAAACAACAAACAACTCTTTGGATGTTCCTATAAAAAAATTGTAACACAAATTTCATTTGCATTTATACATGAATATGATGGTAAGTTTACGCAATTTAATACAAGTATAATGTTTGTAATGTTTGCAATCTTTCAAGTGTTTTCTTATGAAATGGGGTTTTAGACAAGCTTCATATTTTCAAACAGGACAAACATTTCTAAACAGGAAAGCCTTTCCAAAAAGGACAGTCTTTCCAAACAGGAAATAAAAAGAAACAACCCCTAACTTTTAGAGTACAAGGTACCATAAGTCATTGCTTGAGTCATTTTCAAAAAACATCGTTTAATAACACGAGCTTCACACCGCATCTTACGTTTTCGAGTGCTCAGCCGTTACCACCACACTAAATGCTTCCAAAAACGCCATGTGATGGCGCGAGAGCCACATCACCACTCACATTTACAAGTATTTTTTTCGCGTTATGGAGGGAGGGGTACTTGATGGCACCAAATTTGGTGTTATGGAGGAAAAGGTGTATTTGGTGTTATGTGTAACACCCTAGGCGAATCCCACATCGGCTGTGGCCTGGAGAGATGTCGGGTTCATAAGTTAACATTCGCCTTACAATGGCACAACGCGTTTTGTGGTCTACTACGAGTGAAGTTCTTAAGAACTGACAGTTAAGTGTGCTTATGCGAAAATAGAACTGGTATGGGTGACCTGCCGAGAAGTCTTCACATGAGGGACACAAAGCAAAGCCGTAAGCCTGCGGGCTAAGCGGACAATATTATGGTATGAGTAGGTAGGGTGTTACATTATGAGGTATTCCGGTGTTATGAGAAAAAGTGCTGACGTGACAACACTTTTCCTATAACACCAAGTTGATAGCGTCATGAGTACCTAGTGCTCTTAATGATAATTGTGTTAAAGAATCTAAACATATTACTTTCATGAAAAATGTATAGCGTAAAATGGTGTAAATGAGACAAGTAAGCTCGTGAGTTATTTCAAATCGACTCGTAAGCTAATCGTTGTCGACTCGATTTAAACGAGTCAAGCTCGAGTCTAGTTTCGAGCTCGAGTTTTAGACGACGAGTCGAGTTCGAGCTCTAAATCTAAAGCTTATTAGAGTACATATTATATATTCAGTGTAATTGACCCATTGGCTCGAGCCCAGTTTGTATAGCTTGTAACTCATAGTCTAGAAGGTTCTTTGTATCATATATATAGGTCCATTGTAATCAATCAAGAGTCAAGCAATCAATCATAATATTTCATGGTAATCAGAGCCACTATCTGATATTCTCTTAAAAATTTCTCACTTTCCCTCCTAACCACATTCTCCTTCGCTTTTCACATCAGATCTCCCATCCCCTATTTTTTTCTCTACCTCACGTCATTAATCTTTTCACCAAATAAAAAAAAAGTTATTGTTCATCGCTTTACTATTCATTGAGCACTGTTCATCGGTGTTACTGTTCATTGGTGTAACACCCTCATTTTTACATATAGCAGCGGAAGCTAATCTAGGGTATTACTTCATAGTACAACATTCATAATCATAGAAAACGACTCAAAAGAGACGTTTTGGAAAATGTAGTTATCATTCATTAAATCAGAGTTTTACAAAATGCCATTTATAGGCAACAGGTTCCAGAATCTAAAGAAAATGTAATTAGTTTGAATGATAACAATTTAGCCATCTTCAAATCCAGTGCCACTCCGAGCCCATGCCATAAGTTGCTTAATTACCTGAGATAATACATGCTAAAAAGTCAACACAATGGTTGAGTGATATTCATAGGTTTTCAGTTATAATAGTTTGAATGCAAATTTGATATTGGGTTACGTTGTTATACACCCGTTATAAAACAAATATTATTGCCATTAGCTCATGAATCCGAAGCCTTGGGATATATTTGATACGTTATAGCCCCAACGGGAGCCTTTGCCAAAACACCCGCAGTTATATTCTAATGATGTGCGATTGGTTACCGATATCACTAGGTACACCAACGGGGAGTCCAACCCAAATAGATATATTCACAACATTTGCGCTCACTCCGTAGAGTAATTAACGGCTCATGATATTGGGGACTTAAAGGCAAATAGTTACTTGGGCAATAATAAATCGGAATAGCATAAAGAAAACAATTGCATTCATGGTTATAGCATGTATCCCCCTCACGGGTTTATAAAACATTTAAGAGATTGAAATGCGAGGCTATGAACTCATCTTAACAGTACAGGGAAATCTGAGTGATTAGCAAAGGTATATGAAATGAAAGTAACGGCTTCGTCGCACGTAACCTGGGATAATATGTCAAGTCTTAGGAATATTGTACTTTAGAACTTTGGTTTTAATAGTTTAATATTGTTATGAGTTTGATTAGAAAGTTTGGAATTATTGTATCACCGTTCGGGCCATCATAATTCATAGGTCATTCAGTAAACGTTTGA
>BQNB010016299.1:0-57500 GCA_026074375.1 Tanacetum coccineum
CTCCTATAAGCTCAACAACTCTCATAAGTCTTTAAGCTTATGATTTGAGCTTAACTCAACCTTAATCATACTTGAATCAAGTAACCAGCTTAAATTACCTTAACTTGTGGATTTAAGCTTTTAGAAGGGAGATCTAAAATGGAAGGATCTCCAAAGACTTTACTCCTAGCTTATTCATAAGCTAGAAGAGCTTGTAGCTGCCCTTAATTGACTCCACTTGTTCAGCTAGAGGATTTAGTAAGTTTCTTTTGTTTTCTCTTAATTTTTCTATACTTAAAATTTGCTTAATAGTATAAACTGCTTATTTACTTATTTTAACTGCTTAATTGTGCTTATTGTTCTCTTTTTGTGCTTAATAGTTATTAGTTTACATCTGTTTTAAGCATTATAGTTATCAATCTTAGATTTTTAGTTTCTGTCTAAAAATCCTAAAAAAAACCAAAAATAATAGTTAAGTTAGTGTAGATCTTAAATTTTAGCATTTTCAGCTGTTGAATTATGTTATTTAGGTTAGTTATAATCTGTTAATCATCTGGTATTAAGGATTTAATTAGTAGACTTCATTTTAAGAGAGTTTTCAAATCTGTCATAAGCTTTAAGGAGTGTTTGGTTTATCTTAATTTGACTATCAAAAGTCAAAGTTTTTTGTGCAAACCACTTGAGTCAGTTTCTATTTCATTTATAATCATTAGGAAGAGAGATTTCAAAGTTTAGTTTTAAAATTTTAAAAAGTTATGGCTTATTTTGTCATCTCAGCACCAGGGTACTTTAGAGCTTAAGTTTTGATTGCTTAATTTTGATCTAAGTTGTTTAGGACTTTGTGTGTGGTTGAATTGTGTTGTATACACTTAAAATAAAGTGTATTGTGCAGGCTACACTCTTAAGGAAGCTTGCATTTGAGTATTTGTGGTATACCATTTACATCAGCAATACTAACATCAGTTAGTACTGCTGAACTTTTGAGCTTAATTTTAGATTAGTAAATGTAGGATTTATAGACTTAATTTCAAATATATTTGAGTCTTTATATAGCTTTAGTTAAATCATAGCTTATTTACCATTTCATGCTTTATTTTCTAGCTTAATCTTGCTTTAAAAAGTAGCTAAAAAAATCCTAAAAAGCCAAAAACAGTAGGATTAGGATTAGTGTTTAAATTTTTGATTTCTAGTCTTAAGGAGTTGATTTTATGATTCAGTTATATAGTCAATAAGTATTTAAGCTAGTTTGCAAAAGCTCTTAATCAGAAATAGCTTATTGAGAATTTGAGCTTATATGGATTTTGTACTTTTTGTTTAGTTTCTTGAGTTTAGCATTTTCACCTTCAATTCTAGCTAGCTTAATCTGTTTCTAGGTCTATTTACTTTTCATTTATAGATTAAGCACATCACAAGCTTCCTGGAACTTCTTTTGCTTTTCAAATTGAGCTTAAAATGAGCTTTTTACAAGCTTATAAGTAAAACCAAGGGGAAACCCCCACTTTCTGTGACAGCTTTTTGATAAGCTGTTTTTGAGCTTATTAGTTAGTTTCAGCTTATGTCCCTTTTATTAAAATAGCTTAATTTTGTGTCCTCTTTAAGCCCTAGTATTCAATTTTTCATAAAAGTAAAAATATAAAAAAAAGTACAAAAAGGGGGTTTGCCTGCCTCGAACCCACGGCCTCCCACACACAACACACACTCTTTACCATCATGCTTCAATAGCTCATCCAATATACTTTCCTTTCATTTAATACTTATACATATATTAGACTTATAAGCCAAATAAGCTGTTAAGCTTATTTCGTGGCTTATTTTATAAGTTACGACTTAGGACATATTTTTCCTAGGATTCTTATAGCATAAGCTATTTCCTGTATTTTTTCTAGAATTTCTACTATAAGTTTAGTAATTTTAATCTTTTATTTTCTTTAAAAACTTTAAAAAATCATAAAAAATAGAAAATAAAAATCTTTTTTCTAAAAATTTCTTTTATCATTAAGTTTGTAGGAAAATTAGTTTCACGTTCGTAGGGTCTATTTTGTAAAAATTCACTTTTTAAAGAACGGGTTTTGTTCCCGTTCTCGGTTTTCAAGTTTTAACTCTCGTTTTAATTCCGTTTTCGTTCTAGTTTTTTTTAAACTTCGTTTTTAGTCGATTAGAATACATTTTAAAACGAAAAAAAAAATTAGGTTTAATTTGTAGAATTTATGTTTTTTGCCTTAGTTCCCGTTTCGCATTTTTAGTTTAATTTTGAGTTTCCATTAATTATCTTTATGCTTAATTGTTAAAACTTGTTTATCTTAATCTTTTTAGTTGTTAAACAAATCAAACTTTGTTCCACATTCAAATCATAGTCCGATCTAAAACGTGGTTTCAATTACACATGTCGTTGGGGGGATAACGACCTACAGGTGATCAATACTTCACCTTCCCCAGGTAAATATACGATATTAATATTAAATTATATATATCTTGTTAAGAGTGAATATTCTCCTTAGTGGAATTTTCTTATTTCTTCTTTTCTAGTGATATTATATGCTTATATTTATTGTAGTATAAAAATACAAACATCCATTTTAGGGCCTGCCGTTGCAACAGGGTGACCTTTGTGGTTAAGATTTCCTTCTTTTAACCGTTTTGTTGATTTGGTTTGAAGATCCTTTCGTCCTTGAAAGTTTCGTTTTTGTTAAGTTTTTCAAAAATCCAAAAAAATTAAAAAATATAAAAAGTAAAAAATATTTTCTTTTTCTTTTCAGTATAATTATCATAAAAACATAAAAAAATGAAAAATATAAAAAATTATCCTTAAGAAAAATAATAAATAAAATACACAAAGTTGGTAAACGAACACCAACATATAATACATTCTATTGAGATATTATCATTTCAATTTCCGATGAACTTCAAAAGTTCCCAAATCGAACCAAAGATTCAAAAACTTGCCATTTGTGTCACTTACGAGGAACAGCTCACCTTGAAAAGCAATTTTTAAGAGTTACCGTGAAGTGAGTTGATTATTTGGTTTTAAGTTGTCTTTTCGTGTATCCATTTACAATAGATTGCTAAAAAATTCAAAAATCCAAAAAAAATTATTGTAAATTTTTGTTTGCTTGGGGTGGAGAGCGCGTTTTCTTTCTTAATTATATTTTATAGTGTGCAGTGCGCACTCTGATCTACCTAAGCTCGAAATCGAAATCGTAACTCATCAACTAATCTATAATAACACACAGTTTATAGTTAGGAACCCGAGATTCTAATGGCCGACAATCGTACTATGGCCCAAATGTTACAAGCTCCCATCGAGGGATATGAAGATGCAATTGTTGTTCCACCGATTAACGCAAACAATTTTGAGCTTAAACAACCTTTGATCAATCTTGTGCAAAGTAATAAATTCACGGGTAGACAAGACCTTAATTATCTACCTTCGGATTTTTTCAACAAGGTCCACATCACAACTGTTTAGACATCCCGAACTTCCGAACACTTCGGCTTATAAAATACTTTGCTTTTCCACTTTCTCTCTAGACGGTGAAAGCCACTAGATTGGTTTTAGATAAAGCAGAAACACGTCCTAGATCAATTCTCACAATGATGACTTGACTTGTTTCAAATTCATAAACCAATTCTTTTCTTTACCCACGCTTCGAAAACGCAACCTACCTTTCCAGATGAAATCACCACTTTCTAACACAAAACCAAAAAACTACACGTAACCTCCAGACAAGCATGGGAACGTTCAAAGGACGTTCTTCGTCAATGTCCCTCGTTAATCATGGTTTTTTTTTTTTCGGGAATTACATCAGACTTTGATACGGTTTTAAATTCTTGAATACCCAATGATCGAAGATGCATTAGATTCGACGCGGTGAAATTTTCTAGATAAGGATCCTCGAGTAAGGTTTAGCCATAATACCGAAAGTAAATCCAAAGTGCGTTATTATAGAAGGTCAGTTCACGAGATGATTCAAGAGCGATTACGAATGCTCCTTATCTTCTACTTCTTAACCTCTATATAATTCATTCGAGATTCAACAATGGCCGCCTTATTGAAGACTAAAATTGAATGAAAATTCGAATAGAGTCCGTTTAGAAAAAGCATTAGTGCAAAGAATTGCTACGAGCTCGCTGCTACTGTACAAGGTAGTCGAGTGAAGTTTGTGTCACATGTGTTCAAAAATCATAAACTTCAACAATTTGTACCCAGTTGACAAGGAATAGATTTTCCCGTTTTTTCATGACAACATTCATCAATTCCAAACTAAAACCGGCCGCCTTGGCACTTCGTTCAAAGGAAATACTCCATAATTAGGCAACCACAAATAAGACCACACCGTTTTAATCATCACATTGTTCAAAACAACCAAGGAAACCAATAACCGATATCAGGAAACAATTTCTAAATGACGAATCAAAACTGTGAGTATTTTGTGGACTAATTTCACAAAACAAAATCGTCAAGGAGCTGTTTACAATCCCCAACATACTCCTCCAGCAACTCAACCCCAATTTTATCAAGCTCCTACATCAACTACAAATTCAAGGTGTTTTGATAAACGGATTTGAGGAACTACGTCAAGGCATAACGAATGCGTTGTATTGAAGAATGAGTTCAAATCAAGTCTAAAATTTGCTAAAATCAATAATTGACTTAATGTCACAAGTTTGCTGATACAAGTCTTTGTAATAATTTCAAAAACTCTGCCTCTACTTTGAATTCGGGCACTCTTCCAAGTTAAACTGTAACTAATCCTCGTGAGCATGTCAATGCTATCACCACAAGGAGCGGTAAGACTTTAGAAGGACCTTTGACTCCTTTTGTTCCTACATCCGTTGTTTCAAATCCTCAAAAAGAACCCGAACAAAACCCGGAGACATTAACGGAAAAAGTGGCTAATCAATCTTAATATTTGTGAACAATACTGCACTGTGTCTTACTCCAGGAGAAGTATAGTAATCCCATTTTCATATGTGGGTTAAGGAAATCCAAACAAAAGCAAAGAAAACCATTAACGTTGAAATTCAAGATCTTAATTCTCCAAGACCTAATTCGTATCAATCAAGACTTCCATACCCCGAGAGGATGAAAGTGAGTTATGAGAACGATAAACCCAAGTGCTCAACATACCGCTCTTTGAAGGATGTTCAAAAAGAGACAACGTCCGTTTAGAGATTGGATTGAAAGATGCTCTCGTCGAAATGCCAAAGTTCAACAAATGGTTAAGCTCGTTGCTAAGTAACAAAGAGAAGCTCGAGGATATTGCCATCACAACCGTGAATGCCGAATGTTCTGCTATCATCATGAACAAAGTTCCCAAGAAGCTCGAAGATCTAAAAAAATTTCTTGTTCCATGTGCTTTACAAGAACTCAATAGGACTAGTGCTCTAGCCGATTCCGAAGCTAGCATTAACCTTTTACCTTACTCTATTTACAAGCAACTTGGGCTTGAAGCATTGACTCCTACTCGAATGACACTCGAGCTTGCCAATCGTTCAATTACTCACCCGATAGGTATAGCCGAGGATGTTGTAGTTAGAGTTGATGGTTTCACTTTTCTTGCTGATTTTGTGGTGGTAAATTTTGAACCCGATCCGAGAGTGCTTATTATTCTAAGAAGACCTTTCCTTCATACGGCAAAAGCTCTCATTGATTTGTATGAGGAAAAATTGACTTTAAGAGTAGGAAAGGAAGAACTTGTTTACTATGCCGATAAATCTGAGAAAAACAAGGATAAGAATTTTGTTCACGCCATTTCTATCATCGATTTTTCGAAAGACGATCCGTTTAGTGGCAGTACCACTAATACTCTTCCTCCTAGTTCTTCTCTAGTGAAGACTAGTGATAATTTTGAGAAGTTCTCCGATGAACTTGCTCCTCTTGATTCGTTACCGCCGGGTAATGATGATTCGAATCTTAAGAAGGACTTGCATGAAGAAAATTTTCAAGTTTACTCAAATCCTTTTTTCGAATTCGATGATGACTTCAAATATAGCAACGTGAATCCTCTCTTTGAAGAAAACGATAAGGATGTCAAGATTAAGTCTTCTCTTTCCTTCACACTTACTTCATCGGATGAAAGTGAATTAGAAGCTTATCTTGAAAAAGATTCGATTCCACTGGGAATTGATCTTACCCTCCCTCTCACCCTTGAAGTTTCAAGTAGCAATCCTACTTCCCCTAATCTCACAGGAGAGAAGGTTTGTTCATGGAAGACGCCGATGTTTTTCTCGTTGGTTAGATTTGTATGGAGGATGATGACTCGACTTGCAATAAGGAAAAAAATAATTTGTCTTTTAGCAACGTTCTTAAATAAGAAACCAAAACCTCTTTCTAGTCCTCAAGAAGTTGAAGAAATGAAGATTGAAGAAGATGAAGTTTCAAGTGATGTTCCAATCAATACCATTGTCATGCCAATAAGAATCACTTTTGATAATCCAATTGATTTTAATGCTCATTTTTCCAAACCAAAGGATTTAAAAAAGGACTTACCCATTTCATTTGACTCTATCACAACCAGTATTTTACCACTTCCCTTGTTAGATTCCGACTCGCCTTTCACTGCGGAGTTGTCGGCTAGTATTACCTTGAATTCTCTCGGAAACGAGGACAAAGTATTCAAACCAGGTATACTAGTTTATCATGTCATTCATGATAAAAATCTTGTAACATTGGAGGAGAATTTAAAAGAGAACATTTCCTCCGGGACTCTTTTAGTTTTCAAAGAACCTTCATTTCTTCTACCTCCGCCAGAACCACCAGATGAATGTTTGAATTTTGAGCCCATTTTGGTTATGAAGAATGTTGTGCTTAATGAAGATTTCTACCAAAGCAAGAAGACGATACCTCTACATGTTGAAGATGTCAATACCTTCGCATTTGTCATTTGGACTTTTCTTCCATACTTCACTTACACCGAGGAATCACCTTTGATTTTCTCCTTTAGGAGTGAGAATTTTGTTTTTGACCCCGGCATCGTCACATTTCATAAGCCGGTGGCATTTTCAACGACAGTTTCTTGTTCTAAGTGTTGCTCTCCCTAAGGACGAATTAATTCAGGGATCGAGTCGAGCTTGCGACTCGGTGACCAAAAACAAGCCGCTTCGTGGGAGTTCACCCCATGCTTATCCTTTTCTATTTTCTTAAAGACTCTCGTGTCCGGTGTTGTATCCCGTTTCACTCGAGCTTCTCATCCTTTGTTTGAAATTAGTTTGGGGAAATCCAATATCCTTTCATCTTATCGATTCACGTTTATCTTTGCATAATTCATAAACAGCTTAGATTTACGTAGAAACCCGCCTTTAAACCTTTGTGGATATTGTTTCATTTAGTTTGGGGAGGGAATCTATCGATTTGATGTTACATGCTTATTGTTTTGTTCTCACGTACCCGTTTTCCCACAAAAATAGCAAAAATTTTAATTTTTTAGTCATATAAAAAAAATGTTAAGACAATAATGTAGGTTTTTGTTCGGTAGAATAAGAAGTTAATTTTTGAACCCGATCGTACGTGTAGGAGTTTTAGCTTTCTCCCTTAACAATTAATGATGATAGCTTGTGTTAATCTCAAGTAGATTTTAAATCTGCCGAGTTGGATTTTATATGGCTAAGTGTTCGCGAATTTCTTTATTAGAGATTTTAAATTGCGAAGAACGAGAAATGATAGTGTTATTTATAAGTCATGACATTAAACGTAGAGTAGTTGGTTCTCTTTCAAGCTCATAAGTGTTAATTGTGGCTTTTTCTCCCATTAGCTTGTTTCACCTCTTTAATATATAAATGTTTAATTAAATAGAGTTGTGCTGGTTTTTTGATTTAATAATAATAATAGAAGTTTTCTTTGTTCCTTTAGATTAGATGAGTACACATCAGGAATACTTAATTGGGCATACTATATGTATATCCTTATAATATTTTGATTATTTCCTTAAAGTAGCTCTTAGGGTATATGGGATAAGTAGAATTCAATAATAATCCGAGACTGATAAAAGTTTGATGTATCTTGCCGGCTCACAACCGATGTTACAGCCTTCTAAAAGGTCGAGGAAGTTACCGAAGTCGAAATATGTTTGCTACATCTTGTCGGAGGCGTGGCCGATGTTGTAGCCTTCTAAAGGACTGAGGTGTAATAATGTTGCTTAATTTTTGTCTTATTTTGTGCCTTAAAGAGCCTAAGGGTATATGGTGCAAATAAGGATGGTACATTCATGTCTTTAGAGCCTAAAGGGTATATGACATGGAATGGTGCCTTGCTTAAGTAGCCTAATAAAAGCCAAATTTTGGTTGCCTCGATGTGGACTTTAATCTTGATGACATTTGATCTTTTGAAAAGGGCTAGGAGCTAATTATTGCGTTTTTAACCGTTACGCTTTATTTTTGGAATTAATAAGTATCGAAATAAAAGTCTTAAAGAGCCTTCGGGTATATGACTTTAATAAAATCCTGAGATACAAAAGTAGGATTTGCGGGAGGAAAAGTAAGTACACAATTAGTATTTATGAGTAGTGTTAGTGTCATGACTTGTAATTGACAATGATCTTGTTTTTAAGCTTAGCATGAGAAAAGTGAAAAATCGGGGATGATGAAGTTATCTTTTAGACACTTAATTGTGCTTTTTGTTCTATGATCCTTAAAGTTACCACAAGGTAATGAAAACATTACATTATGTCAACACAAATAAGTTGTAGTTAGGTAGTTAATTATCAAGAAAAATATAAAAAGAGAAAAAGTTTTGAAAATGAGAAATCGGGTGTTTTATAACTTGTGATCTCTTAGCTCTCTCAACAAAAATCTTTGCTACTTTTCAAAGGTTTAGTTTGGGGAAGTTTTGAGGTATTTGGTTATAAGGCATGTGATATTGCGTGAGGACACGCAATCGTTTAGTTTGGGGAATTTTGATAAGTGTAAAATACACATATCTGTTTGTACCTAAATAGGCCCAATTAAACCCAAAACATACCAAAAATGGCAAAAATATGCTTGTATTTGTGTTTTGTGTGTGCAGGTGCGGATAAATCAAAAATCACAAGAAAACAGTCAAAAACAAGCAAGCACGGACACGAGAATCAGAAGAGTACAAAAAGAAGCCCAAGATTCAAAGCCGAAGCCTTAAAAGTTAAGCCTTAGTCAAAATCAGCCAAGAAAAGTCAAAGTCAGTCAAAGATGGTCAAACTAAGTCAAACACAAAAGGATAAATCTTCAAAATATTTCACTTTGGTCCCTCAACTCTCACAAAAGTCCAAAAATGTCCCCTCCTCCCTTATTGGGCCCAAGAAAGCCTTATTGGGCCTGAAATACCCTAAAATTCCTTACCCGGATCCATTTGGCCCAAAAACCCTTTCATAAGCCCAAGTTACTATCCCACTTCCCTTTTAAATAAACCACAAGGGCTAAACTCGCAATTTTAGAAAAAGTTATTTATAACTAGAAAAGGGAAAAGAAATAAGAGGGACTAGTATTGTCAATAGGGCAAAGATTCAACTGAATTTTACTCATTCAGTTATAAAAAACGCGCCAAAGCCCTAGTTACTGTTCATCTTCTTCTTTTGCTATTTACCATGAATAAAACAAGAGGGCTTTCTCAAATTAAGGGCTAAGAACGTCTATTCAAGTAAGCTCAAGTACAAGGCAAGGGTCAAATCAGTCTTTCCAAGGGATTCACTGGCTCACTCTCATGAGGAGGCCACGTCAGCAATGGTGAAAGCACAAGGGGTGTGGGTTTTTGCACTAAACACACTCACACAACTAGCACAAGCTGTCACATCAAAGAATGTCAGCTTGGCAATCCGTATGAGTGTGTTATTGATCCAACGGATCAAATATTTGATCCAATGATTATGACAATGAGTGGTGAAGATTGAAGGATTGAAGAGCAAGGCAAGGCATCCTAAAAGCTTCTTTCAGCACCTATAAATAGGGCCTCACTCTTTACACACACAGATGTAGCTTTTAGGGTAAATTTTATCTTAATTTCATTTTTAGCTTAATTTTACTTTAAATCTTGTAATTTCCTTTTAAATATTGTAATCAAGTTTTCTATTAATGAATTCAATAGTTTTTAATATCTTTTAAGCTCTCTTATTTACTTAATAAGCTCTTGTTTTACCTTAAACTGTTAAGCTAAATAACCATAAGCTATTCATAAGCTATTTTAGTCTATAAGCTAAAATTTGAGCTCAAAAGGCCTTAATATTACTTAAACCTCAAAACAGCTTAATACCTATACATTATTACCTTTGAAAATAGATTGTGGAAAGCTCTAGGAAGTTGGTTGCAATGGAAGACCAAATGGACTTAACTCCTAGCTTATTAATAAGCTAGGAGAGCTTGTAGCTGCTCTTAATTGAGACCTTTTGTTTAGCTAAAGGTTCAAGTAAGTTTCTCTTTTCCTTTTTCTCTAATTTCAGTTTAAACTGCTTAGTTATAGCTTATATGCTTATTATTGCTTATTTGCTTATTCTCTTTACTTATTAGAGCTTATTTGTGTTTAGTTTAGCTTAATAATCTTAGATGTTCATCTGTTTTTGCTTTTGATAGTTTAGATCTTTGTTTTTCATAAATTTGTCATAAAACTCATAAAAAGCCAAAAATATTAGAATAGATTCTTAGATCTTGCATTATAGCTCAATTCAGTAGTGTAATTTTGCTTAAATTAGTTGTTAAAAGCTCCTAGTTATCTGGTTTCATAGCTTTGTTTGTTAGGTTTCAAAATTAGTAGCTTAATCAATTCTGTCAAGTGGTAAAGGGGTGTTTGGCATAAGCTTATTTGACTATCAAAAGTCAAAAGATTTTGTGCAAACCTTTTTAGACAGCTTTGAATTTAGTAAAAAACCATAGGAAATGAGTACTCATAAGTTAGTTTTAGAAATTAAGAGAATTTGAGCTTATATTAAGTGTGCCAGCACCAGGGGAATTTTTCTTGGAATTTCACTTGTGCAAACTTTGATCTAAGCCCTCCAAGGCTTAGATCTTGCTTGCATTTTACTTGTACACTCTATTTGAGTGTTTCTAAGTGCAAGGATTTCCCTTAGGAAACCTGCACTCTTGGTTTGCACTTGTGCAAAGTGCACCAGTACTAACAAGAAGTTAGTACTGTCACTTTTAGCTTAGTTCTTAGTTAAGTAAAAGTAGGATTTAGGCTCTTAAATTCAAGTAGGAGTTAGATTAGCTATAGCTTATTATAGATTAAGTCTTAAATTGCATTTTCTAGCTTATTTACCTAGTTTAATTTAGCTGTCAAATTCACAAAAATTCATAAAAGCCAAAAACAGTTAGCAATAGAATTTAGCTTTTAAATTTTAGATTCTAGCTTGAAGTAGTAGGTTTAATTGCTTAAATTAGTTGCTTATAAGTTGTTTGTTAAGTTTACAAATGCTCATTTGCTGTCTTTACTTTTTGAGCATTTTGAGTTTGCTTGTTTCCTCCTCATTTTCAGTAGTCTAAAAGTACTTTAAGCTATATTTTCTTTTCATTTTTTAGGTTAAGCACATCATAAGCTCATTAGAACTTCTTTCCTTTTACATTTTGAACTAATTTTGAGTTTTTTATAGCTTATTTTCTAAAACCAAGGGTTAAGTACCACTTTCTGAGGTCAGCTGATAAATAAGCTCTTATTGAGCTTATTTGTGGCTTTTAAATATAAGTCTTTTCATTAAAATTGTTCTCCTCAAGCTGTTCTATAACTTTTCTCTTTTGAGTTTTTCCTAAAAAGCAGTTTGTAAACTTAACTATATTAGAGTGGCTTATTAGGACTTTGGTGGGATAGGGTATAGGTCTCAGGGGCCTATCTTGTAATTTTTCTGTTTAATTGTTTCTTCAGTTAATCCTTGTGTTAAATGCGTTAGTCCCGTTATCCCTTAGTCTTTTACACAGTTAGTCCTAAGTTAGTGTTTAATTAGTTTTATTTAGTTTAATTATAATTGGCGGGTAGGTTTTAATTAGTTTAATTAAAGTTATAAAAAGATAATAATTAGGGCTTTTATTTTTAGAAACTTCTGCAAATTTTCTTTATTTAGTTTAATTTTTATAAAATTTGTCAGGACATTTATTTGTAATAGTTTATTATTTTTATTAGTTTTTAATTAGTTTAAATTTTAGAAAAATCATATCGTTTAATCTAAAAAGCAAAAAATAGTATTATCTTTTCTAAAAATTTTCTTTTATCCTAATTTAGGTT
The DNA here is from genome assembly GCA_026074375.1 of Tanacetum coccineum. Taxonomy (NCBI): domain Eukaryota; kingdom Viridiplantae; phylum Streptophyta; class Magnoliopsida; order Asterales; family Asteraceae; genus Tanacetum; species Tanacetum coccineum. The sequence continues at coordinate 12,152 of BQNB010016299.1, forward strand.
TAGAATTTTAGTTTACATTTTTAGGGATTAAAATTAGTTTACTTGCTTATTTGTCACATTATATTTGTTTCCCGTTAATCGTTTGAAATGTTTAATTGCCTTTAAATTGTACATTTTTAATGTGACTTTTATTTAGTGAGATATAGATAATCAAAAATAGCGTGTTTATTCAAATCTAATTCGGACTTAAACGAGGATCAATTTTCACTAGTGTTGGGAAACGACCCGTGGTGAAACCATATTAGCCCGGTTAAATATACGTATTTTATATTTATTATTATATATATTTTTGAGAGTGATCTTCCTTATGGACTTTTCTTCATCTCTCACCCCCCCCCTCCCCCCCCCCCCCCCCCCCCCCCCCCCAACCCCCGGTTAAATATACGTATTTTATATTATATTATATATATTTTTGAGAGTGAATCTTCCTTAGGGAATTTTCTTAATAGCTCTTGTGGAATATTATTTTATAGTATATTTTATTGTATATATAAAAATCACATCAGTACTAACAATCCTCCCATCGGCTAACTCGACCTCATAACTAGTACTTATTCTTTCCGGTTCGATGTCAAATAAATGGGTAAGACTAGCATTTATGAAACTCTTGTCCGACCCTGAATCAAACAACATGCTAAAGTAACGATTATTGAGCAGAAACGTACCGGTCACCACGTTTGGGCCTTGGGCTTGTTCGGCATCCTTCACGGCATACACATGGCCACTTGTATTCCTACCACCTTGCTTCTTCCTCTCGGGACACAAATCACTATTGGCGAGGTGATTCGGGTCTCTACACTTATAACAAGCTCTAATTGGTTCAGCATTAGCACCAGTGGCTACACCTCCTCTATGACAGCTCTTTGCCTTATGACCCCTTTTTCCACAGTTACGGCAAATCACCGGGCAATTTCCAAAATGAAACACATTACACCTATTGCACTTCGGGGCGTACCCTCCTTGGTTCACATTTTCATTTTGAGCTTGAGTCATGGCCCTAGCACCTTCGTTTCTTCGATTATTGTTTTGATTGTGACGGCGGTTGTCACGGTAATTTCCTCGGTTGTTATTGCGGTTACCTTGATTATTTCCTTGATTTCTACCTTCCCATTTCCTTTTGTTTTGCTCAGCATTTCTTTCATTCCAACCCTAAATTTTATGCTCCATGAGACCATGTTCCATCCTTACAGCTTCATTTAAGGTAGTTGGCTTAGAGGAATAAGTCTCACCCTGAATGTATGACGGCAATCCTTTGATATATTGACTAATTTTCTTTTTGGTAGATGGAACTACATCGGGACATAGTAAGACCAATTCGTTGAATCATTTGGTATACGCAGCTATGTCATGGTCCTTTAACCTCAAGTGCCTCAATTCATCCTCCATTCTCGATATTTCTTCTTCAGGACAGAACTCTTCTAACATCATCTTTTTCAAATCATCCCAAGATTTCCCGTTCACCACTGCTAAACCGAGGGTGGCGACTTGGGTGTTCCACCAGGTTAAAGCTCTACCTTGAAGGGTAGCAGCAGCAAACTTGACTTTGTTTCTCTCAGCGCATTCACTGATCCCAAAAGTGCATTCAATCTTTTCAAACCAACGACAAAGTTCAATAGCTCATTCTTTACCATGGAATTGAGTGGGACCACACTTTATAAAACTTGAAAAAGTACAATCCTTGGCCGGTTGTGCTCTCTCGGAACCTCCTGCATTACCTGCACCTCTAACGTTGCCAGATCCTCCAGCACCCGTAGTGTTTCTGGTGGCACGGTCGGTAGCCAAAGCTTTAGCCACTTCATCGGCAACTAATTTGGCAATGGCAGCTTGCGACATCTGCTTAGGAGGCATGATTCTATCACGACACAAGAAAAGAAGAGAGTAAGTAATCATACCATTGGTATAATTATAACTTGCAGGAATAATCAAATTATCATATTAGCAACAATCGAGCAATAAACAATTAGGCGATCATATAAACAACCACAACACAGTAAATAAAGATCAACGTAGCCATATCCATTAAGCACCCCAAATTAGTACAAGGTTGTAGTGTTTTACAAAACGTGACCTAAACATGACCTAGATCAACTAACTGACATGCTGGTATAGTGACTACATGATCAAAATAAAAGGAACTACTAATGATACTAGACTACTGGGAGTCACGTGGAGATCCATAGGGCTCAAAAGACTGTGGGTCACTTGGGTCAGCGACATCCTCATCCATATCATCATCATCCTCGACATCATCGTCCTCAACATCATCATCCTCCATGGCAGCATTCCTAGCCTGGACGTAGGGGTCGTCCGGAAAAGGACCAAGGAATGAGCGGGTAGATGTCTCAACAAATCCTCCTCCAAGTCGGAACTTCGGGAGGTATTGCTCTCGAACTCCAGCCTCCCACTCAACCAATTCCAAAGCTCGGCGACTCTCCTTGCGCACCCTATCAAACTCCAAACTCATACTCTCCATCATACTAATCACCTTGGAGACATCAGCCTGACATTCCCTTACAGCACCATCCAAATTCATAGCATCACGACCAACCATCCGGATGCGAAGGTCATTCTTGTCGATCTTCTTCACAATCCTCTCGTCAACCTCAGCTCGCTCACGCATTTGCTCATTCAACTTCCTAATGCGGCTCATAGCAGTACCAATAGTAGGGGGCACGGGACCAAGTGGACTGACCTTACCAATGTCCTTCAAGATCTCTCGAGCAGAAGAACTCTCGCCCCGCTCATAAGTACTACTAAAATGGATGACAGGTGGTACTGGCCTATTCTTGGCATCAAACACAGGGATCACGGAAGGAGCAAACTCAGACTCGTCATCCGAAGCAAGAGGAGGTCGGTTATTCGGGTCTGCCTCATCATAGGGGTAGATGATCTCAACTTCGTCTTCAGTAACAATCTCTTCTTCTTCCTCATCCTCCTCTTCTTCCATCTCCTTATCATTATCTTCATCCGCCTCATCTTCTTCTGGCTCCTTATCATTATCTTCATCTGCCTTATCTTCTTTTGGCTCCTCATCATCATCTTCACCCAACCATCCATTATTGTTATTCGGGTTTTGCCAGCCTATCTATTGGGGAGCAAACCCAACAGGAGCAGCAGGAGCTTGATCAGGAATGAGTTCATTCGGATCGTTATTTGGAGGAGGTAGGTTCGCCGTGATAATTTGTGGATACGAGGAATATATATAAGGTCACCATATTTAAGAAAATTTATACAAAGTATGAATGTATGCAAATATGAATGTATGCAATACATTAATTAGATATGAGAATTTTAAAGTATGATGAAAACTTTAATATGTAAAGTTTAATAATCAATATATATCTCGATATATATATATATCATAGTATTTATTAATAAATACTTAGTGATAATACACCCGCAATATATAATGCTAGAAACGTAATTGCAAGAACGAATTGGCCGGCATCTCGAGGATTTTGCGCACTAAAATTTAAAAATAAAGTTATAGTTTACGTTTTTGAAAATGACCTAGTTCTCTATAACTTATGGCTCTTGATACCACTCTTTAACACCCCCAAATTTACTCGCAGCGGAACCAATATTTGGGTGTTAAATTCATAGTACAATAGTCATAAGAATATAAAGAATGACTCAAAAAGAGACGTTTTAAATTCAAGCAAACATTTCAATTCCTTGGTTTCATAGTTCAAAAGCGTAGTCCTAAAGCATCGTTACTAAAACATCATACAAGCTTGACATAAACAATCAAAACCAAGTTTATATTTAAGGAATGGACTTTAAAATGATGAACAAAAGTTTAGCGCAAATCCTCCTTTTTAGTGCCTCCAAGCCTCCATTCTTTAATTACCTGAAATAAAACATTCTAAAAAGTCAACGAAACGTTGAGTTAATTCATAGGTTTTATAAGTGATAAAGAGTTGAACACAAGCATTAAAATATTCATAAGCATCATATTGACTTGTAGGCCAGACAAGCTATTAACCAACAGTTGCATTGAGCTCGTGCCACCGACGCATAATCAAGATAATCACAATCATATACCAATAATATTCATCATTTGCCCCCAAGGTTAGGTATTACGTCATATACCTACTAAAAATCTCGACACAATAGGTCTGTACATTAGGACTGCTCACAATCGGATCCAAAGCCCAAAAACTAAACTGGGCTACTTAACCCATAGCGCTATTTATTGTGCAAGCAGCTACCCATCATAGGTAGTTAATGGCTCACGATTGGAGTCTTTTGACATAAAGCTACTCAAGCAACATATCACATATAATCGGTTCCAAGCATACAAGAAAACTGCTAGTGTTCATTTTAGAAAACTAGCATGTATCTCCCTCGCGGGGTTTAAGAAAAATATTTAAAAAGCGAGGCTATGAACTCACCGTGATAAGACGTCACGATCAAGAAATCACGAAAGCAAGGAACATCGAAAAATAATCAACCGCGACCTAAAATAACGGCGCGCATTAAATTCAAGTCGATAAATATTTATCGTTATCATTACATATGTAATAGTAATATATTGATCAAATTGTTAGACAATATTGCAACTTTTTAAATTTTAGAATACTAGTAGTTTATTTAGCCTTCTTTTAAAATCCAATAAAAATGTAAAGTCCACATGAGCCCAACAAGCCCATTAGTAGGCCCAGTATGATTATTTGGGTTGGAAACCTTATAGTCCAGATTTTAAGGTATAATTTATAATCCAATAGATTGGCCTAATAAGGCCCAAATGGTTTAAACTTACATATTTAGGCTTATAGTGGTTAAGTTAGTTATATTAGGCTTTTTGGCCCAATTCAACTTAAGGCACCTTAATTCTAGAAATTTACGGGTTCGGGCTTCAGGTTAGTCTTATGATCAGTAGGTTACTCATTTTTATAAGTCTCGATAAGTGGGTCCTACCACCTCGGGTTTTTATCCAAAAGTTATTCATAAGTTTTCCCACTTTTAGTAATAAGTTTATAGTTTTCATTTTACGAAAGTTGCCGTAATTTCTAAACCGTAAAGGGTGTTGACTTCATATTTACCTTCCCGGATTCATTTATGAGTCTATTTTACTGATTTAAGGGTTTCATTACTAAACTTATTCCAAAATATGATCTAAAGGCCCAAGTTCTACACTAGTGTCAAGTCTGATTTTGGCCTGCTAGTTTCGGGTTCACCGTTTTGGCCGCCATTTACAAACTGTAAGGAACTGGAAAACCATCCAATTATATTAGGTTCTACATAAGTTTAGCTACAACTCTTAGTACTACCTTGTTAGGGGTCAGTATACAAATTTTATGAGTTTTGGGTCGTGCAAAACAGTATGTCTATTTTTGACCTAATCTACCATTTTGGCTATAACTTTTTCATCGGGTATCGTCACGAAATGGTCCAACCGAAGAATCATCACAAGACATTTGTCTACAAACCTATGAGTCCAATACACATCCACAAACTACTGATCTATTTCAAATCCCACGTTCTTGATCTATTTCAAATCCCACGTTCTTCTAGTGATCAAAATTTCCTAATGTTTAAATCCATTGTAGGGCTCATATAGCTTCATTTTAAGAGGTCAAATCAAGCATGCAATGCCCAAACTCAATCAATACCAATATATACTTTCATGTACAGAAGCTAAATGTACAAAATACATATGATAAAATAAATTTTTTAAAAGGAATTAAAAACCTTACAATGAATATGAAAGTTTAAGAAAATAAAACACCACAACCTCTACTCCTTATTACTCCAAAAATCACCAAAGCAACACACTAATTTATGCTAGATCATCACTTCCATGACATGCATAAACCTTTTATATATCACTTCAAAACAGCCCCTAAACATTACAATCATAGGATTTTATGATCTTCAAATGAAGCTTGAAATGTGAGGAATAAGATTATGTAAGAATATCAAGTGATTGATATAATTTTTTTTTAGTGAAATGTGTGTTTGAGGGGGAAAGGTGTACGGCAAGAACAGGAGAGGCAAGAGAGAATTATGCTTTTTTTAAACTATGTGTGGAATGATGAGATGATGGTTTTATGAATTAGTCATGCATTGGAAGGGCTTGATGAGGAGTTGCCATGTGGTGAATCAATGTGGATCCCTTGTGCCACCCACATGGGTGTGCATGAGGGAGTAGGTTATTGTTATTTTTTTTAGTAAAATTTTAAGATAGGTGGGAAATTTTGAGGCTAACGGGTACGAGGGAAAAATATTCTGAGAGTTAGGGCGGAACTACGAAGTAAAAACAAACAAGATAAAAATAGTTCTACATTAAACGGAATACTTTTCCGAAAACTTAAATTACGTAGGGTTCAAGACGAATAAAAAAAATTCTAAGCATGGCTCGTAAAATAATTAAAACGATGATTTTAATAAAAATCGACTAAAATGCTAAAGTAAGTTCTTTAAAATTTATAAAGTACTTATGAGATTGTAAATAGTAGTGACCTTAAATACGGGGTTTTACAGTTGCGTGGCCCCACCACAAACTAACAAGATCATAAAAGAAATACATGAAGGGTCGTGCGGATTTAATGTGGAACCATGCTCACTAGTTGTCAGAATCACGAAACAAGGTTACTATTCGTCATTGATGCACAGGGAAGTTGCAAAAGCAATTTAAGACTGCGAAAAATGCAAGGAACAATCCGCAATTATGACTTTTACGAGGTTTACGCTAATTAAATTTATAAAAGTTCATGAACAGTAAAAAGTATTGTTCACCAGTGGGTTGAAAATATGAAAATGTAATATTTTGATACCTCTTCTTAATACGAAAGCGTGGACATAAGAGACGTACGAAACAGACTTAAAATGATAAAGTTACGCTATTTTTACTAAAGTAATATTTATAAACATTTTAACTTAATAAATATGATTTCACAAATCCAAATAGATGGTGATGTTGCTATATAAAATTATATATGGTCTTAGTTATTCATAGTACTTAGTACTCATACGACCTATAATTAATTAGGTTGCATTTAGGCGTATTCGTGACACATTTTATGTTTGTGATTTACATTATCGATTCATTCACTCGAGTTGAGTTTATAGCCCCACATTTTACTTGTTTTATATATACTTTACAACTTTTGGGGTGAGAACATGCTTGTTACCAATTTCATTTACATGATTGGTTTGAATTTATTACATGTGCATTTACAATTCGTTTTACAAACTGGTCTACATACTCAATTACTTATTTTGGCACAAAATAAATTGCTTATTTCACTTTATTTTTTAAAACAAGGACATTACTTTAGGTTTACCCAAATGATTACGGATTAGCTTAAGCGAATTGAACTATGAATTACTTTAAGGGTAAGCGTGAATGTTATAAAATAGATATATTCGGGTGTGATAGCCCCATTCGGGTGATTAGCTATCACTGGGCAAACAAACATTATAGCATGTCAGAGCAAAGAACGACATTCACATAAACATGAACACTTATGGTGCCTTGAATAAAGTTGCATACATATAAGTCTACGCAACAGTTTCATGGACTTAGAGTAATCATAACCATTGTTTTATACACACGTGAATATTTACGTTGCCTTGAAGAAAGTGGCAATACATACTTGAACAATGGTGGTCCAAATATACTCAACTTTTTATGACTATTTGGGGATTGAAATGGTCATGCATACTTTACAACTCTTTAATTTTCAATATTTATTCATACATTTTGGTGAACATACAAGGATTAGAACGGTCATACATACTTTACAAAACTTTGGTTCAACATTTATACTTAGAAAAACCTATGAACTCACCAACTTTATGTTGACACTTTTTAAGCATGTTTTTCTCAAGTGAATTAGATGCTTGACATACATGATGTGCATTGGAGTCTAGACTATACAAGAATACATTCATGGATTTCTACAAACAAATCTCGTTGTATTATTTCAGTCTTACATTATTGATGCAAACTTTGGAACCAACGTTATAACAAATTCAGATTTTGGTTAAATCAACGAGATCACTTTTTAAACGACTCATTTAGAGGTCGTTCTCTCATATCCTGTGCAATGTACTTATGAAGTAACATTCCCAGACATAATTCCGCTGCGACCCAAATGTGGGGGTGTTACAGAAAAGAATGGAAACCTACTAGAAAAGTGTTTAACTCTGTTGAATATAAATGGAAACCCATTGGAAGTACTTTCACCTTAGTTGGAAATGCGTGCCCTTTAACTAGGCTAACCGCCACTAATAAAGTGCCTCTTAGGGTTCCCATTCCTTTTGAAGTAGTTGCACCAGAACATGTATTAACTAGAGTATACACTAGGAGACCTAAAGTACCTAAGTCTGTTCCCAATAGCAAACCTAAGGATGCAAAATCTATGACTGCTACCAGAATGGAACCCGGTACATCTCGGGGATCTGATACTTCAGTTGCTCCATCTTCTTCTTCTCTTATCGACTGCAAATTGTCCAAATTGTTCTGTGGTATTTGGACTCCGAATGCTCCAAGCGCATGACCGGAGATCGCTCTCAGTTTACCAATTTCGTTCATAAATTTCTCGGTACTGTCAAATTCGATAACGACCAAGTTGCGAAGATCATGAGATATGGTGATTATCAGATAGGGAACGTCACAATCTCAAGGGTTTATTATATGGAAGGACTAGGACACAATCTATTCTCAGTTGGTCAATTCTACGACTCAAATCTTGAAGTAGCTTTTCGAAAACATACATGCTTTATTCGTAATCTTGAAGGTGTTGATTTACTCTCAGGATCTCGAAGAACTAACCTGTATTCTCTGTCCATTGGGGATATGATGGCGTCTTCTCCTATATGTCTTTTGTCAAAAGCCACACAAATAAGAACTAAGTTATGGTCTATAGTTCGTCGTTTGTCTCATTTGAATTTTGGTGCTATTAATCACTTGGCCAGACACGGTCTAGTACGTGGTCTTCCCAGACTTAAATTTGAAAAGGACCATTTGTGTTCTGCATGTGCCATGGGAAAAAGCAAGAAACAATCACATAAACCTAAAATCCTAAAGGACACAATCAGAAAATAACTATACTTTCTGCACATGGATCTTTGTGGGCCTATGCATGTTGCAAGTGTAAATAGGAAAAAGAACATCCTCGTCATTGTGGATGATTTCTCTCGGTTCACATGGGTGAAGTTTCTAGCATCAAAGGATGAAGCTTCTGATTTTATAATCAAGTTTTTGAAAATGATACAAGTAAAACTTTGAATGTCACTGTAGGGAACATTCGTACATATAATGAAACTAAGTTTGGTAATTAACCCTACCCGGCACTAATATGACAAGTCTGGCATCTCTCATGAAACATCGGTTGCGCGAACTCTACAATAAAATGGTGTTGTTGAAAGGAGAAATCGTACGCTTGTTGAAGTCGCTCGTACAATGTTAATCTTCCCACAAGCTCCTTTATTTTTATGGGCCGAGGCAATTGCTACCGTATGTTACACCCAAAATCGATCCATTATACGACGACGCCATGGAAAAACTCCTTATGAGCTCTTACATGATAGAAAACCTGATTTATCCTACCTTCACATTTTTGGTGCACTCTGCTACCCAAACAATGATAGTGAGAATTTGGGAAAACTTCAAGCTAAAGCTGATATAAGCATTTTCATTGGATATGCACCCAAGAAGAAAGCTTACCGTATTTACAACCGACGTGCCTAAAAACTCATTGAAACCATCCATGTCGATTTTGATGAGCTGACGGCAATGGCTTCTGAACAACTTAGTTCTGGACCCGGGCTTCAATGTATGACTCCTGCAACACCTAGTTTAGGACTCGTTCCAAACCCTCCTCCTTCAGCACCGTTTGTACCACCATCGAGGCATGAATAGCTACCCTTGATGGTTTGGATGTGGGTTTGTTAGGAGATATCATTGGTGAGGATGATTGTGATGAAGATGAATGAGGATGTATTTGTAGTGAAGGAAATGTTTAATTTAGGAAGAATGGACATTCAAAGGATCAAATCCAAGAAATGTTTGTGAATTTAGGGAAACAGTAGCTAAGTGATCAATGTTGACTCACACCTTTAAAATATATAATATATAAATATAAAATACTTATATAAATATATAAATATAAGGGGGTAATAATCAAAAAATCACAATTATAATAATCCGGAAGTAAGATTCCCGGGTCGTTTCCCCAACGAGGAATGCAATTGAAAGCCGAGAGTCGCTTTGAGAATCGATGCTTGAATGGAAGAAGATTGTGATTGGTTATCTAAAACTACGGGGAAAATTAAGGCAAAAACTAAAAAAAACACTTAAGGCAAGACAAATTTTATCTAAAAACGCAAAACGGGAATCCTAAACGGGACCTAAAAACCCTAAATTAACAAAATTAAGCCTAAAATGTTCTTTTTGGTTTTTATAAGTCTAAATCAACTAAAAAACTAGGACCAAGAAAACTAGACCAAAAACGAAGGTGACTAGGGCTTAAAAACTCTAAAAACGTGAACAGGATTCAATCTCGTTCTTTAAAAAACAAAATTTTGCAATTTTAACCCTACGAAAGCAAATCTAATTTTTCTAGGTTCTAAATGTTAAAAGAAAATTTTCTAAAAAAGAATTATATTTTTTTGACTTTTTTATAATTTTTTATGAATTAAAAACGATTTTAATGAAATTAAATGTTTAAAAATACTAAACTATTTATAAAAATTCTGAAAAAATTAGCAAAAGTAGATTGAACAATGTAGAATCTAAGAAAAATAAGTTGGGAAAAACAGCTTATCAAATAAGCTGTGAAATAAGCCAAAAACGGCTTATAAGCTAAAAAGCCTAAAACGTATATAAAAGATTAATTGTGCAAACCTAAACTGAAAAAGACCCAAGGGCGAGTTGGAGAGGGAGTGTGTGTATAAAACGTTTGGTGATAAGGGTGAGGTCCCGGGTTCGAGCCTTGCTCACCTAGGACTTCCCCTAATCCCAAATGTTTTTGTTTTTGCCATTTTTTAAAACTTTTTAAAACACTTAAAAATAAGCAAATTTTGTGAAAACAAACTTTTTGAAACTTAAAAATAAGCACACAAATAAGCACTAAAGGGAGACAGTTTGCTTAAAAGCTTAAAACTAAAAAGAGCTAAACTGTTTGCAATTTTTAGCACAATTATGCAACTATCAAGACAAATAAGCAACAACAGATAATAAGCTATATCTAATAAGCATCAGAGAACAAAAATAAGCAAAGAAAATGAGCTACAATAAGCTAGGAATGACAGAATAATATTTAAGGCTTAAATACTTAGAATTTTTAAGCTACAATGCAATTAAGCTTAAATAAGCCTTACTCTAAAGGAAATGACCTAAATTAGGCTAAAACTATCCTAATGAGCAACACTAAACCTAAATAAGCAAAAGAAATAAGCAAATAAGCTCAGATAAGGCAAATAAGCAAAATTTCCAAAAACAGCAGGCAAACAGCAAAGGGGGTACCTTTGAGCTTAAAAATAAGCTCTTAAACAGATCCTTATGGCAAAAAGGCTTATATATTTGAAAAGATTATGCAATAAGCTTCAATAATCAGCAATCAAATAGAATTTTGTAATAAAGGAAGGCCAAGAAAAAGCTTATTGAAAAGGCTGTTTGAAACATATTCAACACTTAGAAAACTTTTTACAATCTTCACAAAATACCAATTTTGAGCTTAAAAATAAGCCAACAAACAGATCCTTATGGATCTGTGACCTACAAACAGATTAAGATATGGCCTCAAAGAACTTATAACAACAATCAAAACACAGTTTGAAATTCAGAATAAGCCAGAATAAGCATTTGAAAAAGCATTTTCTTCTTTTTTCAACACTTAGTGAAATTTTACAGGTATGTATCAAAACACAAACACAATTGCAGGACTTAAAGACTTGGTTTCTAACTTCTTTTTAGACTCAAACCAGCACAAAAACATCACAAAATTGCAAGATTCAAGGGCTAACTCTAATAAGCTTAATACACAACCTGTGGTTTCACAGATTTAAGCCACACGATTTTCAACCTATGATTCTCAAATTCATCACTTAAAAACTCAAACAAATAAACTTTTATTACTCCTTTTATCTAATCTAAGTTGACTCAATAGCACAAAACAGGTTTTGACCCAATTTGACCCATGAACATAGTTAATCCAAACACCCCTTTAAAATTCATTTTTGGTTTTCTATCTTGATAAAAGCTGTTTAAGCCATAATTTTCCAAAACCCAGATGTTAAATAAGGTAAACAGACAATAATAAGCAAGCTTAAACAACTAATAAGCACCGAAATAAGCTAGAACACAATAAGTACTATTTTAAGCTATTTTTGACAGTTTTAAGAAAAACTTAACCTAATGATTTCTAGACTACAAGATAAGCATAATAAGCAACAATCATCATATATAAGCATAAATGAGCAGACATAATCAAGAAATAAGCTAAGCCATAGTAATTAAGCAAAAAAAATTTAAAAGTGAAACTTACCAAACCCTTGCTCTAAACAGGGTGAAATTAGCAATCTACAAGCTCTAGCTTGTTAAAACAAGCTAGTGAGGTCTATAAGCCCTTCCATTTCTGGCTTATCATCCAAAAATAAGCTGCGGTATTTTTAGGAGAGATTCTTTTGAGATTTTTATGAAATTTCCTGAAGTCCTTTTTATATAGATAAAAACCGATTACTTATGTGTATGATTAAGAGCTTATAAGAGCTTATTAAGGCTTTTGAAACATAGTTAAGACTTGAAAACAACAGAGCTTAAAACAGACTTTTAAGAAACAAACTTAGATTTCATTAAAATTCAAAACATTACAAGTTAAACTAAATAAGCTAAAAATAAAAATGTTAGGTTAAAAACTAAGTGCCTCAATGGCTTACAAAGGAGCCTATTTATACACATCGAAGGAAGGTTCCAGGTCATGTGCTTCTAAGCCTGTGTTTCTTGTGTGAGAGGAAAAGAAGCTTCAATCTTGGCCCTTTAAATCATCTAGTGCTTCTTTAAGTCCATCACAACCCTTGATTGTGTCCACGTAATCATTCCCCAATGATTGCCTTGGATCGCCAACGTGTCAGGTGCCAAAAACGTCATCCATTACATCATATAAGCTTCTAGAAGGGAGTTTAAGTGGGTTTAACCTCGGGGTAAGAGTAAATTTAGGGATGGAGGGTGAACAGTAACAATTGAGGGGGAGCGGGAAAAGGGGTTGTTCTGTTTGTTTGGTGCAGGGCACAAGTTTGGGTAATTGGCAAAAATGGTCCCTTAAGGTGTATAAGTGTTTTGCAAGTTTAGCCCTTGTGGTTTTTGTTGGTGTTGCACCGTTAGTCCTTAAAGGACTAACGGGGGTGTTATAAAAGGGTAACGGGCATGGTGTTGGGCTTGGTGTTTGGGCCGGTTATAAAAAGGAATGGTTTGGGCTTTTTATTAAGGTTTAAGGGTTATAAGATATAAGTGGGTTGGCCCGGGCCTACTAGGTGGGTACGGGTGGGCCCACTTTTAGCAGTTTAGTTTTTCGGGTTCGGTTTTCGATGCTCTTTCCGAGTCCACTTCCCGGGGTTGACTTTGGCTTGACTTGACTTTGACTTTTTGTTGACTTTTGGCTTTGACTTAATTTTTCTTTATGCTCTTTCCGTTCTCGTGCTTGGTTTTGTTGTTTTGGCTTTTATTTTTGTCCTTTTCTTGGATATCCGTTACCTGCATAATACAAATGCAAAACATACAAATGCAATATTTTTTTTAGTCATTTAAGTCTGGTTTTAGTGGTTAAAGGTATGTGTAATTAAACACATACCAAAATCCCCCATACTAAGATATTGCGTGTCCTCACGTAATGCTATAAGTAAGCACTTAGAAAACTAAGAATCTCAATCCCCCTCGACCAATTACCTCAAAAAGTAGCTATGTGTTCATCAAGGGAAATTAAAGAATCAAGAGTTTCGAAAAGTCCCATTTTTACCATTTTTAAAGATATACACTTATTCCTAATATTTTTCCTATTTTCTCTTTTTTTTAACTTAGAAACTAACTAATTTGACTTTCGTTATTTTCATAACCTTTAGGGATTCTAGAACAAGATACATTTCGATCCGAGAATGCCCCCAAAAAGGATAAATTCATCCTCCCCGACTTTTCGCTCGCTCCAAACCAAGCTTAAAACAAAATCACAATTAAATATTAGTTAAGATGCTAACACTACTCATATTTGCAACTTGTGAACTTTTCACTCCCGACAATTGTTATATTTTAGGTGAATGTGCTAATTTGAATTTCAACCTTGGATCAACGTTTTGCAAAATTCTATGCTTCACGTTCCACCCGAGAATAATGAGTTTGAAGGCGAGATCATCCCATGTAGCGACTTTCGTCTCGGCACATCCCAACCTTGCGGCTAATCCGTCGACAGGCTTTTGACACCACAGAAGACTGAGTTTCGGGACTCACGACTTTGGTTTCAAACAACTCTTAAGGTTTCGTTTACACATGTTATTTAAAAAACTTAAAAATGAAATAGTCACAGTTCAAAGCATATTTAAATTTAACAAAAAGGATCTATTCCAGATAATTCAAACTTACTATTTAAACAAATAAATGATACGATTGTAAACCCTCGACCTTTTTCAGAAGCATGACAACCATCTGGTTGTGAGGCCGGCAAAGATGCAGTAAACTTTTATCAGTCTTGGATTTGAATTCTTCTATGAGGCTTTCTTTTTGAAGGCGTAACATCGGTTATGAGCCGGCAAGATACAGCAAACTTTTATCAGCCCACAGTTTATAATTATTATTTATTATATTTTTTTTTTCATTTTTCATCATTTTTTTTCATTTTACTTTATATATAGAAGACTTCTTTTTGAAAAATTCAAGTATAAGTTTGAACTAAGACTAAAATTTTTGCTATATACTACATAAAAATTGTTACTTTAAGTTTAATCTCCAAAAATAGCACGTATTATTAATCCGGTTAGAAGCTTATGGGAGAAAAAGCCACAAATTACATACATGAGCTCTTAAGATTTCCAAATAATCCTTGTTTAGCATCCAACTCATACTTAACTCTATCATTTTTTGTTCTTCGCGAATTTTTGCGAACGCTTAGCCTAAACGTTAAGGAACAAGCTAGAGCTCAACACGCTCGATCAGGTCAAAATTTATTCTTATTCTACCCAGTAGGAAAGTCAAAATTGTGACAAAACACTTATTTTATTTTTGAAATTTTTTAAAATTTTTCATTTTTTTGAAATTTTGGTGGTAAAAACAGGATTACGCAAAAACAATGGCTGTAGGCACAATCAAATCGATAGATCCCCCCCCATACCAGAATTAAACATTGTCCTCAATGTTTTTAGAAGGGTCTCTACGTAAATCCTAATCCGTTTATTAAGTATGCTTAAAGATAAACGTTAGTCGATAAGATTTGGATATTGGATTTCCCAAATGAAGCTAGGGATTTGAAGCTCTTGTGATCGAAGGACAAAACCGCGAGCATGAGAGGCTTCAAAAATCTGGGACAATCCTGCACAATCACAAAAACACAAGCAAACAAGAATGGAAAGAGGCACACCTCTCACAACAAAAAGCACTTATTCATTACTACATAAGATAACTACGGATAAGCATGGGTTGCCTCCCACGAAGCGCTTGTTTAGGGTCACTAAGCTTGACCCAATCCCCGAATTCATTTGTCCTTAGGGAAGGTTTAGAGATCCGGGACAACCATTTGTGGTACTTCCTCTCCAAAGTAGTGCTTAATTCTATGACCGTTCACCTTGAAATTTGGCCCAGAGTTTTGGGAGAGCTCAACGGTTCCATATGGAAAGACTTGGGTTATGGTGAATGGTCCAGACCAACAGGATTTCAACTTGCTCGAGAACATCTTCAATCGAGAGTTAAAGAGGAGGACTTGATCACTGACGTTGAAAACGCGGTTTTTGATCTTTGAGTCATGGATCCTCTTTGTTTTCTCTTTATAGATCAAAGAGTTCTCATAGGCATGATCACGAAGTTCATTCAGTTCATTGAGTTAAACTTTTTAGTGATCACCCGCAGTCTCAAGGTCAAAGTTTGCATGCTTTAAGGCCTAGTAGGCTTTGTGCTCGAGCTCGATCGGTAGATGACATGCCTTTCTGTACACGAGCTTGTATGGGGTACACCCGATGGGTGTTTTGTAAGCTATACGAAAGGCCCAAAGTGCATCATCTAGTTTATCCGACCAAGATGCACGATTCTCGCCTACGGTCCTTTCAAGAATTCGTTTTAAGCCATGATTGGATACCTCAACTTGCCCACTAGTTTATGGGTGATACGCGGTAGAGAGACGGTGAGTAACTCCATATTTAAGCACGACCTTTGCAAACTGGTCATTGCAAAAATGGGTTCCGCGATCACTTATGATAGCATGAGGGGCACCAAATCGGGCGAAGAGAGATTTAAGAAATTTGCAAACAACTCGAGCGTCGTTGGTGGGGAGCGCTTTCGCTTCAACCCATTTTGACAAATAGTCGACCGCCACGAGTATATATTTGTTCCCTTGTGAAGACGGGAATGGTCCTATGAAATAGATGCCCCACACGTCAAAGATTTCATAAACTTGGATGGAATTTTAAGGCATTTCATCACGCTGCGAAATTTTTCCTTGACGCGGACAAGTATCACATCGGGTGACCAAGTCATGGGCATCTTTGTAAATCGTGGGCCAATAAAATCCTGAGTCAAAAACCTTTTTGGCGGTGTAGTTGGCACCGTAATGTCCCCCGGTGGGTCCACTATGGCAAGCTTTGAGGATATCAAAAGCTTCTTGGCCAGCAACACACCGCCGGATCACTTGATCCGCACATATTTTGAACAGATAGGGGTCGTCCCAAAAGTAGTGTTTAACATCCTTGAAAAACTTGTTCTTTTGTTGGGACGACATCCCTTTAACAGTGAAATTCCCCGCGTGGTAATTTACATAATCGGCAAACCACAGGGTACTTGAGTCACCACCAAAAGTTACCATATTAAGTGTCTCGAGAGGAAACTTTTCATTTATCTCCTTTGGGTGGAGCACATTTTCATAAGGATTTTCTAATCGAGAAAGATGATCGGCCGCGAGATTCTCGGCTCCTTTTGTGTCAATCACTTTGTATGTGAACTCTTGAAGGAGGAGAACCCACCGGAGCAATCTCGCCTTGGAATCTTTTTTAGCAAAGAGGTATTTTAGGGCGGAGTTATCCCTATACACTATGCTTTTGTTCAAGATAAGGTAAGATTGAAAATTTTCAAAGGCATACACCACGGCTAACATTTCTTTCTCCGTCGTGGTGTAATGTGATTCCGCCTCGTTCATTGTTTTACTAGCATAGTGTATAGGCCTAAAGTGTTTTTCATGACGTTGCCCCAAGACTGCACCTATGGCAAAGTCGCTTGCATCGCACATAAGCTCAAAGGGTAGGTCCCAGTCGGGGGCAATCAAGATTGGAGCTTCGGTAAGTTTTTTCTTTAACGTTTCAAAAGCTTGAATACATTCATCGGAGAAGATGAACGGAGTATTTTTCTCAAGAAGATGAGTCATCGGTCGGGAAATTTTGGAAAAATCCTTAATGAACCGTCGGTAGAAACCGGCATGACCGAGAAAACTCCGAACACCCTTGACGGTGGTGGGATGAGGTAACTTAGCAATCACATCGACTTTGGCTTTATCGACCTCAATCCCATTTTTGGAAATCTTATGGCCAAGGACAATGCCTTCCTTAACCATGAAATGACTCTTTTCCTAATTTAGACAAAGATTGGTGTCTTCACACCTTTGAAGCATCTTGTCTACATGAGAGAGGCAATTTCCGAATGAATTCCCAAAGACCGAAAAGTCGTCCATGAAGACTTCCATCGTTTTTTTGATCATATCATGAAAGATAGCCATCATACACCTTTAGAACGTGCCTGGTGCATTGCATAAGCCAAAAGGCATGCGACGGTAGGCGAACGTTCCGTAAGGACACGTGAATGTTGTCTTTTCTTGATCATGAGGGTCGATGGGAATTTGAAAGTAACCCGAGAAACCATCAAGAAAACAATAGTACTCGTTTCCCGCTAATCTCTCGAGCATTTGATCCATAAACGGTAGTGGAAAGTGGTCTTTACGGGTGGCTTCATTTAACTTTCGGTAGTCAATGCATACACGCCAACCCGTAACCAATCGAGTCAGAATTAACTCATTTTCATCATTTGCAACAATGGTAAAGCCACCTTTTTTTGGTACGCAATGTACTGGGCTTACCCAAGGACTATCCGAGATTGGGTAAATTAATCCAGCGTCAAGAAGTTTTTCAACCTCCTTTTTGATGACATCGTGGATCTTTGGATTCACCCGTCTTTGGTGTTGAACCGCCGGTTTGTAGTCCTCTTCCATAAGAATCTTGTGAGTACAAAATTCTGGGTTAATACCCTTGATGTCGGAGAGTTTCCAAGCGATGGCTCGCTTGTGTGACTTCAAAACCTTTATGAGAGCGGCTTTTTCCTCGACACTCAAGCCTTTAGAAATTATGACGGGCAACTTGTCGTTACCTTCCGAAAATGCGTATTCGAGATGAGGAGGTAAGTTCTTGAGTTCGACCTCGGGAGGTTCATCAATTGAAGATTTATCAGTTTTTGCTTCACAAACTTTAAGTTCTTTTCGAATTTTAGGAAAATAATTTTCTTGAGTGGGAGGGGATAATGATAGATCATCATTGAGAAATGATTCAAGAAGAAGAATATCCCCCTTCGGGTCATAGTAAGAGTCATCAACTTCTGGTGAAGTTGGATCATCTTCAAGAGCGAGGAAAGCATTGACTTCCTCAAGAAGAAAATCACTATCCCCGAAGGGAGTAAGAGTCGAAGAAGAGGTAGAAACGATCGGGTCATAGTAAGAAGTGGGATTGCCACTCGTTATCACATCAGAGAAACCAAGAACTTCTTAAGAATACTCCTCACAAGCCATTTCAATGATGTCAATTTAGTTAACCATCATATCATCATAATTAGAGGAGCATCTCGAAGTTTGGTCGAATGTTACGGCTTCTTTTCCAACACGAAGAGTTAATTCTCCTTCGTACACATCAATTAAAGCACGTCCCGTCTTTAAAAAGGATCTCCCGAGAATTAGAGGAACTCGGGGATCGGCATCAAAGTTTACGACTACAAAGTCGGCTGGGAATTTAAACTTTCCTACTTTAGGGTAATCGAACGGTCTGCAAGTCTTCGGCGACAATCTACGCTTTTGGGTAAAGCACGTCTTCGGCGATCCCGATCAGTTGGGTAATCAAACGGTCTGCATGTTCAAGAGTCATACAAGTAGGAGTGAGCTCCGGAAGAGAAAGCATTTTCCACACGGATAATGGCATGAGATTTATGCTAAGTGCTCTAACATGGTGGAATTCCCATGTTATGACTGTTACTCATGATGTTGCATATTCAATGACTTGGGTCGATCTAAGGAAGAAGATGACCGACAAATATTGTCCACGAAACGAAATGAAGAAGCTTGAGCTGATTATGGAATTGGAAATGATAGGTCCGGATCTGGTCAAGTAAAACCAATGTTTTCAAGAACTAGCACTTCTCTGTGTGAGGATGTTCCCTGAGGAGCCAGACAAAATTGAAAGGTATGTCGGGGGATTGCCCGACATGATCCATGGAAACATCGTAGCTTCAAAACCGAAGACAATGCAAGAGGCTATTGAAATGGAGACTGAACTGATGGACAAGAGAGTCGATACCATTGCGGAAAAGAAAAGTGTAAACAAGAGGAAGTTTGAAAAAACTTCCCGAAAAACAGGCCGAATCAACAACTACAACAAATCAAGAGGCAAACACCGGCCGGGGCATTTCACTGCGGATCGGGTGATAAGAAAACCATATGGGGGATCTAGACCCCGTGTGCTCAAGTGCAATTCCACCTGACGGTCCGTGTGCTCCAAGTGCTATAAATGCAACATTAGTGGTCACATCGCCCATGATGTTAGGGGTACGGGAAATGCCAACAACATTAACAACCAGAAGGGCACCGGATCGGGTCAGAAACCTACTTGTTTTGAGTGCGGAGCTCAGGGACACTTCAAAAAGGATTGTCCAAGAATGAAGAACAACAAAGGCAACCGTGGTAATCAAGCTGGGAATGACCGGGCTCTAGCGAAGGTGTATGTGGTTGGAAATGCGGGGGCAAATCCAGACAACGTCGTTGCGGGTACGTTTCTTCTAAACAACCGTTATGCTTATATCTTGTTTGATACGGGTTCCGATCAAAGTTTTGTGTCTACTGCATTTTGCTACTAAATTGACATCACGCCATCTACCCTAGATCATTATTATGATGTCGAACTAGCTGACGGGAGGATAATTGGGTTAAACACTATACTTAAGGGTTGCACATTAAACTTCCTAAACCATCAATTCAACGTAAACTTAATGCCTGTAGAACTTGGTAGTTTCGATGCTATAATCGGTATGGATTGGTTGGCAAAATACCAAGCGGTCATTGTGTGTGCCGAGAAGATTGTTCGCATTCCCTGGAAAAATAAAACCTTAATCATACACGGTGATGGAAGTACCCAGGGAAATGTGACACCCGTTAAAATCATTCTTGCACTAAAGCAGAAGTACATGAAAAGGGTTTCTATCTTTCTGGCACAGTTATAAAAAGAGTTGAAGAAAGTCGGAGAAGAAGCGACTTAAGAATGTACCAATAGTTCAAGACTTTCCTGAAGTATTTCCTGAAGACTTGCCGAGTCTTCCTCCGACTCGACAAGTGGAGTTTCAAATTGATTTAGTCCCACCCAAAACCCCCAACCCACCCCAACTACCCCCCCCCCCCCCCCCCCCCCCCCCCCACCCCCCCCATTTACCCCACCCCCTGGTGTGACCTGTGGCACGGGCACCTTATCGATTGGCGCCTTCCGAAATGAAAGAATTATCTGAGCAACTGAAAGAGCTATCCGACAAAGGCTTTATAAGACCCAGTTCTCCACCTAGGGAGGCTCTGGTCTTGGTTTGTCAAGAAGAAAAGGTCGAATCATTCAGGATGTTCATTGATTTCCGGGAATGAATAAACTAACGATGAAGAACAGTTATCCGTCCCAAGAATGATGATTTATTGATCAGCTCCAGGGTCATGAGTGTCTACTCGAAAATGGACCTAAGGTAGGATTATACTAATTGCGGGTTCGAGAAGAAGACATTTTCGAAGATGCCTTCAAAACTCGTTCTGGCCATTACGATATTTCAAGTTATGCCGTTGGTTAGACAAAACGCACCTGCCGTATTCATGGACCTTATGAATTGGGTATGCAAACCATATCTAGATAAATTCGTAATTGTCTTTATTGAAGATATTCTGATATATTCGAAGAATAAGAAAGAACATAAAGAATACCTTAAGCAAATCTTAGAATTGCTTAAGAAGGAGGAGTTGTATGCCAAGTTTTCCAAATGTAAATTTTGGATTCCCAAGGTACAGTTCTCGGTCCGTGATCGATAGTAAAAGGAATTATGAGGATACAGCCAAGATTGAATCCATCAAAGGATTGGACCATCTCCTACAGTTCACCACGGAGATGGTCATTTCTTAGGTTTGTGGTTACTATCGAAGTTATTGAAGGGTTTTCGAAGATCGCCAAACCTCTACTAATGCTTAGTCAAAAGAAGGTCAAGTTTGAGTGGGGCAATAAACAAGAAGCAGCTTTTCAACTGTTGAAGCAAAAACTGTGTAGTGCACCAATCCTTGCATTACCTGAAGGAAGCGAAGATTTCATCGCATACTGCGATCTGCTACGAGAGAGGGTTGGTGATGTATTGATGCAGAGGAGGAAAAATTGTTTTTTATGATCACGCCAGTTGTTGATTATGAGAAGAACTATTACAAACTTCATGATTTGGAACTTGGAGCCTAGTGGTGTTTCGCTCTCAAGATTGGAGGGACATTTTTATATGAACTATAGTGTACGGTGTTCACGATCACAAAGAGTTTGCAACACATTTTATATCAAAAAGAAGTTTGAACATTAAAGGCATGCGATGGGTTAGAGTTGTAAGTGATTACGAGTGCGATATTGTTATCACTTGGGGGAAGAATATGTGGTTCGGATGCTTTGAGCAGGGAAAGAACGAGAACACCGTTTAGAGTTCGAGCCTTCGGTTATGACCATTAGCTTGAATCTTCCCAAAAGATCTTAATTGCTCAGACCGAAGCGCGAAAACCTAGATAACTATTAAGGTGAAGACGTTGGGGAATGTTGGATTGAAAAACGCTAAATTTCCAGAAGCAATTTAGAGTAAACAAATAGTTGGAACCAGTTTTTTTGCGGATGGAACAGTGTGCTCAATGGAGGAGCTGGTTTACCTTGTTATCACATGGGTCTGTGGTATCCGAAGGACTCCGGCTTTGAACTAAAAGCTTTTGCAGATGCTGATTATGCAGGTTGTCATGACACAAGGAGAAGTACCTCTGGCTCAGCTCAATTTCTTGGACATCGACTTGTTAGCTGGTCATCCAAAAAGCAGAAAAGTACCGCCATCTCCACTACAGAGGCTGAATACATCGCCCTATCAGGATGCTGTGCTCAAATCCTCTGGATGCGCTCTCAACTGCGAGACTATGGATTTGCGTTCAACAAAATTCCGATGTATTGTGACAATCAAAGTGCTATTGCTCTATGCTGTAATAGTGTTCAACACTCGCGCTCCAAGCACATTGATATCCGTCACCACTTTATCAAAGAGCAGGTTGAAAGGAAAGTTGTTGAGTTGTATTTCGTGGAGACAAAATACCAACTGGCTGACATTTTTACGAAGGCCTTACCGAGAGAGCGCTTCGCAACACTACTCCCACTGCTTGGAGTTAAACAAATGTCACCAGAGACTCTGAAAGAACTCCAGGATGAGTCTGTCTCCGAGTAACCACGTGTTTCACATTGTATCATGTATATTATTAAAATTTTTTTTTTTTTAGCTTAGTGTAGTATGGCTTGCAGTTATTTCAGACTGTAACCCGGTCTTAACCCAGAGATTTAGTGTACGTTTCAGTGCATTATTTCTTCTACAGACAAGAAGTTGTCTAAGCCCCGAACAATTTTCTAATAAACAACTTGTTTTATCAAACATGTTCGGGTTAACCAAATCAAACATTGTCACGGGTCATTGTTTGAGGGGGAGAATCAGGTATACTAACAGTTGTTGCAGGTCAAACGGACGCACTGTTGCTGATTCTATTGCTGCAAGATTGACACGACCAACCGTTTACAAGTTCAAGACAGATTGCTGTATCATTCCTGTCTGGGTATTCTAAAGGTCTTGGTT
Organism: Tanacetum coccineum; assembly: GCA_026074375.1. Taxonomy (NCBI): domain Eukaryota; kingdom Viridiplantae; phylum Streptophyta; class Magnoliopsida; order Asterales; family Asteraceae; genus Tanacetum; species Tanacetum coccineum. The sequence continues at coordinate 35,472 of BQNB010016299.1, forward strand.
TCAATTGCTCACTTGATATTGTGCTATTTAAACTCACCTCATACTTTGAGGGGGAGATTGATACATTTTAAGTCCATTCTAGATCAAAACCATTCACAAGTTTCATACTTTTGATCGGGGGAGAGAATGTGACTTAAACATGTAAAACGGATAATTAATGATTTCAATTGATTTATAAATGCTAAAGTCCTAATCCATTGCATGTGTAAACATCTTTCGATTACGAGCACATGGGTAGGGGGAGCATAAGTGTTAATCTGATCAAAATGTCAATGGTACAAAAGTTTGGGTTATAACACAATTTCTTGATATATGACAAAGAATCTTTTGGTTCAAATGTTCGTGAAAAGTGATCTTATGGGAATGCTGAGGAAAGAGATGTTGTACCACAGGGTATTCGTATGAATGCTCTTGCTGGTCTTCGGACTGCACCCACTTTGAAGTGGATTTCCATATATGTACTCGTACAAGTTTGGATTTCCCAAGGCACTCATGTCTTACGGATATATTTCAAAACAACATCAGAAGCATTCTGATTTAAACTTTCGTTTGTGCCCCAAACAAAATTTTATAAGCACATCGAATGTTTTTCAAGTCATTTTTGCACAGGCCTTCTACGGTACTAATTGTATTAAGAGGTTAAAGATCGCTGAGAGAGAAGGAATTATACGGTATAGTCAGGGGATAGTCAATGTACTGACCCACTCTTACCATTCTATTAGTATAAAATACTATTACCATGCCCCCTTGTTAGTCTTCGGACATCTGGTCTAGAGAACGGCGAACATTAGGGAATCTGATACTTAGGTATTAGAGGAACTAGCTTGTCACGTGCCGGAAAAACCTGTCATGAAGTTTCTTTTAATTAAATCCTATCTGATCAAGGGTTGCAGTATTCATCTGTTATCATTGGAACCTCACGGAATCAGAGGTTAATGTAACGACCAGAATGAGTATCGTCTATTTTGGTCCCTTTCAAATATAAAACCTTTGTGTGTTACAAATGATTTTATAGGAACAATTAAGGTGGATTTTTACATAACAAAAAGTTTTTGTTGTGTTCTAAAAATTGGTTATTCATGGCGAATGACGTACTCAAGTTTCCGATGCAGACTGTGCTCATATCTTTACTCACAATATCTGAAATTTCAAGAAATGTTTACATACAAGCTTCCGCACCATCTCTGAAAATCGATGTTCTTTCTTCAAATGCTAAACGCTATGGAGATTAGAAGAAGATACATCATCAAAGCTTTCAGATTCCAACAGATATGGAGCATGTGAGTAAAGATCAGCATATGGCAAAGTCAAAGTGAAAGAAGATCACAAAGTAATTCAGGACGTAAAGCTTACAAGTCAAAGAATCAAGATCAAGTCATCACATTCAAGTTTGAGGATCATGGATCAAGGTGTTAAAGATTGAATTACCTTTTAATTTTATAAACATGTTTTCACTTAAACATTTAGATGGTGATTAGCTATATAGACTTATGCATGGTAGGAGTACTTAATGTGATTAGTACTTATACGACCTTAATTTAATTAGGTTGCATTTGATCAATTCGCGTGGCGCGTTATTTGTGATATACTTGGCATTACTCACTCAAGGTGAGTTCATAGCCCCACGTTTTACATGCTTTTGTTTTACAAAGTTTTTGGGGTGAAAAACATGCAATGCTTTACAATTGGACACAAGTGGTTAAGTTTCATGTTATGATTACGTGTTGCCTAAGTAGCGATAACCCATATCTGAGCCCATTATCATGAACTGTCAATTGCGGGATTGTGAGCGCGAATGTTATTAATAGATCTATTGGGTTTGACAACCCCGTTCGGGTGATTAGCTATCACTGGACAAACGAACGTATACCATGTCGAATATAGGATGTTGCGGGTTAGAACATCACCACGGGCAATGTAGGCCATTAATTTGGTATTCATACACGTCAAGCTTCAGTGTCATGAGCTTAGAGCAACGTAATTACATTTATATGATGTCTGCATCTGTTGCATTATCATACACTTGGGAAATCTTGTGGTCCTACAATATATGATTTATCAAACCTATGAATTCACCAACATTATTGTTGACGTTTTAAAGCAATGTTTTTCAGGGGATCAGTAAGCACGAGGTGCAAGGGATACATTGGTGGTTTTGATTGGGATATCATGCATTAAAGATTTTGTCGCATTACATTTTGTATAACTGTATGGGCTAGATATCTTTGCACTTTGAACAAGTGGACAAGTGAAGCTTCTGCTTATGTAACAAATACTTTGTTAAATCCAATGTATCAGTTTTTAAACGACTTTTTGGTCGTTCTATATACATCTTGTGGTATTGATCTGAGAAGTAACACGCCCCGGACCCTTATTCTGCTGCGACCCAATTTGGGGGTGTACAGTGTACCCGATCTGTTGTAGCTTCGTTTGTAAGTAGGGTGTCGATCACTAAGAGCGAGAAAGTTAACACTTAATTATCAGTATTTTAGTTATCTAAGTTAGTCCTAAGTTATTATAAGTTATTCAACGTTAAACCTAAGTTAAACATAAACTAATGGTAAAAGGGAGGTTTTCAGCTTGAGAGACTCACATGGGTTTTGGTGGTAACTTAAATCTACTTTCGCTACTCAAACCCACGCAAGTTAATAATCAAAAAGTAGAAGAGCGGTCAAGCCTATTATAAGTATTTTTCAACGTATACACTTTTATTAGAATCAAAATAAAGAATCCATGACAACCTGCTTGCGGAAAAGCAAGGTGTTTGAAGTATACAATTGGGGTGTTAAATCTCCTTTGAACTTATTCTCTAACCAAATATATGATGAAAAAGAAAAACAAACTTATATGAAGATAAACTGAAAGGCTTCAGCTTTTAGTTGTACGAGTCAGTTAGTTTTAGTAGATAAATGAACCTATTAATGTTTAAATCACCTTAATTGGAAGAGATACATTTTACTTTGAGAATCCTTTCCCGATATATAGGCAAAGGTATTAGGGTTTTACAAAGTTAACCTAATACACATGTCAAGCATAAAATAGGTGGTTGAGCTACATATATAAATGTACACAAGCTTTAAAATACAAAGTACATTCCTTTAGGAAATTTGATGTACATCTTGTACCAAAATATAGAAGTAACATTTCCTAAGGAGATGTGATTTATTCCTTTTGACATAAAAGCAATCTTATTCTCTCCTTTAAACCTACCTAGAATGAAACAACCACGTTCAGCTTTTGTTAAGAGATAGACAACGTTCCACTTTTAATTGTTTACCAACTGAAAATGAAGCTCCAACTAAGGGCCTTCTCAATTCTATACTGCTAGGCATAAAGACTGAAGTGAAGATACGTCCCAATCTTCTAAGGACCTGAAGAGCTGACGCTGAAGAAGCTTCATCGACTCAAACTGAAAGACTTCAGCTTAAGAAACACTTAGGGAATTTTATGTTTAAATCTACTGAAAGACTAAAGGGCTCAGGAACTGAACCCAACAATCTCCCCCTTTTTGAATATACAAATAGCCTAAGTTAAAATCAATTGTAAGTGAGCAAAACAACTTCTTCTTACACAACTAATATAAATTGAACAACATAAACTGATAACTATTCATTCTAACTTTCATTACATTACATTTATAAAAGATAATGTTATTATAAATGATTTATATACTACTGCCTTAGTTATTCACTGACCCTCTTCTTCATGCTGAACTTGATGACTTGTGTTTCTTTATTGACCTGGAATGGTCTTTTTAGTCACTGGTTCTCTTTCTTTTATTGTTAGCTAACTCATTTAGCTCATTTAGAGGATCTAGTTCTTTAAGGGGCTTGCTTAAGTCAATCTTAAGTTCTTGTGCAGTTTGAGTCAGCTGATCTAATCTTGTCTTTACTAGATCATAAATGGTTTTCATCCTTTTTCATTTTTGTCCGGAAAAGCTTGTATTACTTCTCTTCATTCTCCCAAATGTAGATCACTAACCTTGAAATTTGAGATGACTTCATCAGACCCCTCTTCCTTATATATTTTTAGTGTGATATGGCCTTTCTTTGTGAGAACTTCATATTTTGTGATCTTAGGGCTTTTCTTTCTTTTTAGCATCTTGTCACAGTATTTATCAAAGAGTAACTTCTTGGTGTAGTACTGTGTCACTACATTTTTGCCCAAAAGATCAACTAATTCATCTTTCAGGTTTGTTTTTTTTAGGTAAAGGGATTATACCTGGTGTAATATATTAAAAATAATATGAGTTAAGTACAATCAAGAATGGGAATAAGCCATTCTACATGGACGAAAAAAAGACCACTCATATTTGAACACACTCAAATACGAACAGCCAACACTAAGTTAACCATAAGAATAGAAAACTAAGCCATTGGAAAAAAACATTAGCTCCATGCCCAACTCAAGCAATCTTCCAGATAGCCTTCATCTTTTAGGTTTGTGTCAGCATCTTTGGTGTTCTTCTCCCCCTCAGCAGGTGAAACAGTTGATTTTCCTGCTGAAGGAACATTCATGCTTGTAGCTCCTGATGCATTTTCCACCATGGTGGCAAATCTGTTCAAGGTATCAGTAACCTTGCACAAAAGACTAGGAAGAGAATCTAAAATCTTAAGCTTTTCTTGAACTAAAGAAACTTGACTTGGCAAATTAAGATACTCTGCTGGAAGTTCCTAATGAATGTTCTTTAGTTCAGCTACCTGGGATAAAAGATTGGAGATAGTGGAAGTGAACGTATCCAGCTTTGTTGGAATCTCTTTTAGAACCCTAGGAAACTCTATTTCTATGTCTCTAACATGCTTCTTTAGCTCTTTAATCTCTCCAGATAATCCAGTAATTTTTGAGGGGAGCTCTTTCAGTTCAGTTGGTAAGCAGCTAGCAAAGTCATGTAAGGCTAAGAGTTTGGATATTTAATGTTTTAAAGAAGTTACCAGAATTTTAGTAAGCTGGTTGATGTCTGGATATGAGGGCTTAGCTTTTATTGAGGCAACTTTTGCTTTAGCTTTAGCTTTTGCTTGTTCCAGCTCTTCTTTTTGAAACTAAAGTAAGTAAACCTGAGCCATTAACTCTTGAATTTGAGCTGATTTTAGAGATGGGGGAGGTAGGACTGAAGTGTCTTTAGGTACATCATGAGAAATGGATTAAGTGTCTTTATTTCTTGCAATTTCCTATTCCTCTTGACTCTCATCTAAAAGAATGATTGGCTCACCTGGTGGGGAGTCAGGAGTGAAGAAGGCAAATCTTGTGTCTTTCAAGATATTTGATAAATCCTCCAGCTTTACTTTAAGTGAGATGTCATCAGCTCTAGATTCCTCATTTGCACCTGAATCAGTGTGGGCAGTTTTTAACCCATTTATAGTAGATTTGGTTTTATCTACAAGAACACTTAGATTAGACCCTACAAATATGTGATCAAATAAGTAGTTTTTGGTTCCTTCATCCATACCCTGTTTTTAGGATATGGAATCCTTAGGAGCAGATATTCCAAGATCAGCTTCAGCTGTGGAATCTGCTAAAGCATCATGTCCTGATGCAGACTCAGAGTGCAAATGAAAGAAGCTGAATAAATAGGTTCAATAATGATAAATGCAGACATACCACTACTGAGCTGAGGGTGGGCTCCTTCTTCACTGGTGGCCCCTAAATATGTTGGAACACCAGCTACTTGTTATGCCTCTTTATGCATTTCACTAACCACTGGTGTAGGAGGTAAAGGTTGGCTTAGGCTTTTTTCCTTGGCCGAACTAGACTTAGTTTCCTTTTTTGATTGGCCAGTTTGGGATATAGAAGCCTAAGTGATGGACTCAGATGTGTGTTTTAAAGATCATTTTCTTTCAAGTCTACTTTTAGCTCCAGGGTTTTTGCCTTGGGGAACCTCCTCAGTTTATGAGGAAGGTTTTGGAGCTTTGGAGTCTACATGCACATCTAGGTTGTAGATGGCCTTCATGTGGTCAGTAAAGGGAGGTTCTTCAGGTTGGTTTGGCTTTAGTGTCAAGTTGTAAACACTGAAGACTTGAGTAGGGTTAATGGTGAGCTCTTCATTTTCATATTCAGGAATCATATGTTATAGTAGAAGAGATAGAAACCTAAGATAGGGGACAATATTTTCCTAGTCTTCATGTTCAGCTTATGTATCAGATCCTCCCATATTAATTTGGCATAATCTACATGTACCTCATTGGCCAGACAATACAATATAGTGCCATCTTTATTGGATATTTGATATAGGCCACCTATTTTCCCACCTAAACACTGAATGATTTAACCCATCAGTAACCTCCACCTAGGAGGAAGACAACTCTTTTTGAGAGTTCCCTTTTCCCCAATCTCCCCATTGTATCCTATTCTTACAAACCATCATCGTACTATTGTTATAGAAGGTGGGGGAACATACATACTTGAGTGAGGTAGGTATTGTGCTCTAAGAGCATTTTGAAAAGCAGTAACACCTATTTCTCCTCTAATTCCACCTGTAGGAGTAGATACCTAAACCTTAAAGTCTGCTAAGGTCTTTGCCGTATACCAAAATTCACTCAGGTACTCTTTGTATTGAGTTGGGGATCTTGTAAATGCTTCCTTTAGACAACATTTATTAATGAAGTCTAACACATCCTTAAAGTATTCTTGGTTGGGATGTGAGGGATATAGGAGTGCAACTTCATTATTGATGGTGAAAGTAATCTCATCAAAGGTGAAATCAACCTAACTTGCAAGTAGAAAAGGATTTGGGCTTTTAGGTTTGTCAAAAGTGACAGGTTCTTCTTTGGGAGTTATTTTAGGTGATGAGGGGTTTTGTAAGGAAGATTCTGCCATTGTAGGTAGTTAGGGTTTTGAAGTTTTGATCTGGTTTGAGGTGTGTTGATTATGTTTATGAGAATGAGTTGTTGATTGGTATGTTGTGATTTAAATGACTGATGAAATTACAAAAAATTCTTTGAGAATTTGTAATTATCATTTGAGGTTTTAAAGTTATAGGAATGTTTAGGGTTTGTTTTCAACATGTGTGCTAAACTTTGAATTTAATGAAAGTCAGCAAAGCATGCATCTGACACCTAGAATAGTGAATAACCATCTATTCACTGAAAAAGTAGCAAAAGTAGATTAAGAAAAATGATGGTGTAATAGATCTAACCTAATAGACTTACACTTATTAATATTTTTTAAAAATAAAACAACTTCCTTAGGAAGGAAATTATTTTGATAAAATAATATTACTTTTGAACGTCACATTTGTTTTTTTTAAACTGACATTTAGATTGATATTTGAGAAAGATGGACTAGGTTCAGGTTTGGTGTTTATGTCATGCTGAAATGATTATTGTAATCTTCATCATCATCAGTCTTCCAGCGAAGGCAACAAAATCACAAGTTCTCATACAAATCCATAAATGAGACATATGTGATTGCTCAGTTACTTCACCAATAGATAGCCGAAGCATTAGCTAAAATTAATTGTTGACCTCTTATACTGTTAGCCACCGAGCAACTACTATGAGACACTCATCACGCTACCGCGTAGTCACATACGCCTTCCTTCATTCTTACATTCATCGTATCATGACGTCATCAACCTCTCACATTGACATCTCACATATGCAACTCTTCCTGACACTCGACACGCGCGCAAACCCAAGTTCTACAACTTCATATCCTCGACATATATCACTTCTATGCGTCACCATATTATCCTCGCGCTATTCTCCCAATGGAACACTCTTCCATCACAATCTTCCACGCTAGTGCTTGTTACTTATCACTTTTTAAACTAACCTTTAGATAGATATTTTGAAAAAGATGGACTAGGTTCAGGTTTGGTGTTTATGTCATGCTGAAATGATTATTGTAATCTTCATCATCATCAGTCTTCCAGCGAAGGCAACAAAATCACAAGTGCTCATGCAAATCCATGAATGAGACATATGTGATTGCTCAGTTACTTTACTCGAGCAAGTTAAAGGTTGTATGCAAAAACTAAACTGACATTTAATAAGAAAGTTTGTTCAGTTTTAGATGAAAGTGCTGTAGCTTTATTTTTCTTTAGTTAGTGTTGAAGCTTCCGGTTTTGAATCAATGTTCAGAATACCTAGTTCAACGATCAATCTTTTGAAAGTTGACTCATCTAGAGGCTTGGTGAAGATATCAGCAAGTTGATATTGAGTGGGAATAAAATGTAATTCAATGTCCCCTTTGAGAACATGATCTCTAATAAAGTCATATCTGATATCAATATGCTTTGTTCTTGAGTGTAGAACGGGATTGTTTGAGATTGCAATAGCATTAGTGTTATTACAAAATATGGGTACCTTTTCATATATGATGTCATAGTCAGTGAGTTGACTTTTCATCTATAGTATGTTGGCACAACATCCAATAGCAGCTACATATTCAGCTTTAGCTGAGGACACAACTACAAATTGCTGCTTTTTAGCACTCCAGTACACAAGTTTCTCTCCTAGTAACTGACAAGCACCTGAGGTGCTTTTCCTGTCCATGTTGCATCCATCATAGTCAGAGTCTGAGTATCCTTTTAGGTCAAAACCTAAACATTTTGGATACCATAGACCAAGACTAAGAGTACCTTTTAGGTACCTGAAAATTCTCTTAACAATAATAAGGTGGGACTCCTTAGGATTTACTTGATATCTTCGACAGAGACAAGTAGAGAATTGAATGTCATGTCTGCTTGCAATTAGATACATTAGTGATCCAAGCATACCTCTATGATGAGTCTTATTTATAGATTTGCCACTGAGATCAGGTCCTAAGTGGTTAGGGGGTACCATTAGAGTCTTCACTGATGAACTATTTATGTCATACTTTTTCAGCAGATCCTTGACATATATTTCTTAGTTGATTGAAATGCTTCTTTTAGATTGCCTAAACTAAAATCCAAAGAAGTAGGTAAGAACACCCATCATGCTTATTTCATATCTATGAGTCATCATTTTTGCAAACTGTTTGCATAATGTTGTGCTGGTAGACCAAAGATAATGTCATCAACATAGATTTGAACCAAAATCAAATTAGTTTGAGTTTTGTAGATAAACAAAGTGTTATCTATCTTTCCTCTTACAAACTTGTGTTTAGTGAGAAAGGTTGAGAGAGTCTCATACCATGCTCTTGAAGCTTGCTTATGTCCATAAAGGGCTTTATCCAGTTTGCAGACATGGTTGGGAAACTCATTGCTCTCGAAACCTGGAGGTTGTTTAACATAAACTTCTTCTTTTAGTTTACCATTGAGGAATGCACTTTTGACATCCATTTGATAAACTATGAAGTTTATGTATGTGGCAAAGGCAAGAAAGATTCTAATTGCTTCAAGCCTTGCAACTGGAGCAAAGGTTTCATCATAATCTATGCCTTCTTGTTGATTGTAGCCTTGAGCCACAAGTCTTGCCTTGTTTTTGATTATAATTCTAGTTTCATATTTTTTTGTTTCTGAAAACCCATTTTGAGCCGATTATGGTTTTACCATAAGGTGTAAGAACTAATGTCCAGACTATATTTCTAGAAAATTAGTTTAGTTCATCTTGCATGGCATCAACCCATCCAGGATGCTTTAGTGCTTCAAAAACCTTTTTAGGTTCTTTTTCAGAGAGAAAATCTACAAAGAGACATTCATGAGCTGAAGCAGCACTAAGTTGTTTGGCCATGGCTCTTGTGAGCATTCCAGCCCTTAGATTACCAATGATATTGACCAGCTCAATGTGTTTTTCTTGAGACCAATTGTCTTGAGGAGTTGGAGTGACCATTGATGGAATGGGTAAGGATGGAGTTAGGATTGGAATTGTATTTTGTACTGAAGTATCCTTAACACTTGGAGAGGATAAGTGTTCAAAGATCTGAATGTCTTCAGTATTTGGGAGATTATTAATGATTTGTTCATCATTGGTGTGATTGGAATGTTCAGAATGATCATCATTTAAGATTTCATCATTTTGAGCAGATTGATCATTGTGATCATTTTGATCAGTTTGACCATTTTGGTCAGATGAAACTTCAATTTCAAGAACAACTAGTTCAGGATATTCATAGTGTTTTATGAAGGACACATCATTGCTGTTTATTTGATACCTTTGAGAAGGTTTATAAGGATGAAGATATTTATCAGGTGGATATCTATCTGTTTTAGTAATGTTGATGTTGTCAACTAAAGGTTTTGAGAATTTGATAGCATCAGGGCTTTCATTAAATGTGACGTGATAGGTTTCTTTAGTTTGTTGTCTTCTAGTGTTGAAGACTCTGAAGGCCTTGGAAACAAGTGAGTATCCAAGAAGATAACCATCATCAGCTTTTTCATCAAATTTTCCTAAGTGATCTTTATGATTCTGGATGTAAACTAGACATCCAAAGACATGAAGGAAACTGATGTTTAGGAATCTCTTATGAAAAATTTCATAAGGAGTTTTGAGATGTCTTTTCCATGCATATAGTTGAACGTATGGTGAAGCATGCAGATTGTTACAGCTTTAGTCTAATATTGTTTAGAAAAGACAGATCCTGAAAGCATTATTCTTGCAGCTTCTATGAGGGTTCTATTTTTCCCTTTCAGCAACACTATCTTGTTTAGGTGTGTAAGGAGAAGAGAAATTTTGAGAAATCCCTTTTTCATCACAGAAGTTTACAAGAATGCTATTTCTAAATTCAGTACCATTGTTAGTTCTAAGTTGTTTGACTTTGATGTCATTTTAATTTTCAACTCTTTTGATGAAGGACATGATGGTTTCAGGTGCTTGACTTTTCTTCTTTAAGAAGTATACCTAGGTGTGCCTTGAGTACTCATCAACAATGACAAGGGTGTACTTTTCATGGTTAATGGATCTATTATAGGTCCAAATAAGTCCATGTGAAGAAAATGAAGACATTTCTTAATAGAAGATGTCTGTTTTGTTTTGAAACTGGCTTTATGATGCTTTCCCTTTTCACACGATGAACATGGTTTGTCCTTTGAGTAGACAAGTGAGGGAAGACCAATAACAAGATTTTGTTTTGCTAATTTATTGATTGTTTTGAAGTTTAGATAAGCAAGTATTTTATGCCAAAGCCAGTTAAGATTTCCAGAAGCTTTGCCAAGAAGCACAATTCTTGAGCAGAAGATGTCATGTCAATAACATATACATCCCTTGCTCTTGGAGAAATCATTACAACTTCTTTGTTGGAGTTGAAGATTGTGCCTCATTTCTCATCAAACTAAACAATATACTTAGCATCACAGAGTTGACTGATGCTAATTATATTGTACTTAAGACCATTTACAAATGCTTTTGTGAACACTATACCATTACATTTGATAGAGCCATAACGTTCAGTTGTGCATGTAGAGTTATCTCCAAACACAACTTTAGGTCCTGACTGTTCCACGTATTTGTACAGGTAACTCTTGACACCAGTCATATGCCTTGAACATCCACTGTCTAGGTACCAGATGGGCTTCCTGATGTCACAATACACAAATACGTTTAGAATGGTTAGTTTTGCTTAGAAACCCACCTTTTAGTGGGAGTCTTGGATCTGTTAGCATTTGATGATTCAGCTCTAGTTGATTTTAGAGCCTCAGCCTTTTTGGCTTGAAGTGCTTCACCTCTTTTAAATTATTCAATATCATAGTGATCAGTTATGGTATGAGTTAAACGACCATAAACTTCACATCTTTTGAATGCATGTTGAGGATTTCTTGGATTGATCTCTCTTTCTAGATAGATAATCCTATTATGACCATTTATGTCATGGTCATAACTTCTACATAATCTACATATGGGATAGTATAAACATTCATTGGATAAATGATCTATACTACCACAGTGTGTGCAAGGTTAAAAGAAGCATTTTGATGGTCTTAGGATTTTAGATCTTGAAGAAGCTCTACCCAGACTTTTGAGATGCTGAGACATGTTCATGGTGGAAATGTACTCAGCATGATCACAAGTTCTGTGATTAAATTTCTCACACCTTTTACAAAACAGAACTTTATAAAAATTTTTAGAGAGATGATTGATTGAGCCACACAAATCACAACTCTTTTTGAATTATGTTTTGTATTTGTTTTGAAGTGCATTTTGTGAACCTATTGTGATTGATTACTTTTGGAGTAAGATGATTGATTCCTGCTAACTTGTAATTTTAGATTGTTAAGTTCTTTTATTACAATAGCTAAAGGAGGATCATCTTCAATTTTTACACTCTTTAGTTTACCAGCAGGAGCTGAGTGAACTTTTGAAGCTAAAGAGCATTTGTTACCCTTAGCAGGAGCTAAGGATGGTTCATTTATTATGACACCTTTTAAAGCTTCAGTTTTAAATGTGGATTTTGACCTCAAAATTAATTTGATAGTCTTTCGTCCAGAAATTGGTTTAGTACCATTCAACTTCTTCAATGGAGGAAGAGGAGTGCTACAGACTGAAGTTCATCTGTTGAATCATAAACAGTTGCTGAAGAGTCAGTGACAGCAACTGAAGGATCAGTTATGTTTCTTTGTGACTCAATTGGGGGTATCATACCAATATCATGATTTGGCAGAATAAAACCTTCAGCTTTAGACAACCAGGGTCTTTCAACACCAGATATGGTCACTTTTGTGTCATCAGTTGAAGATTTTACAAAGGCTAGGTCTTTTTGCCCTAAACTGGAGGGATCTTCAATGAGTTGATCAACTCCCATAATTCTCTTCTTTTGAGAGGGGATTTGTTCACTGATACATTGATTTACTTTGTTAGAATTGTTAAGCCATGTTTTAGTGATTGCTTTTAGCTCTTTCATTTCTGTTCTTAAGTTTTTATTCTCTTTGAGAATTTCAGTGTTTACATGCCGCATGGTAAGAAAATCAAGTTTTGCTTGTTTTAATACTAAAAGCTGTTCTTTGCATGTATTCAGTTCATGAACAAGATTTCTATGTTTTGACAAAAGATTACTTCTTTGTTCTTCAACATAATTTAGATCAATACACAAATAATCTAGAGCGACTTTTCAATCATCATTATCTTCTATTTCAAGAAGAGTGTGTACCTTTCTCATAGAGATCTTTACCCATTTACTATTTTTGGCACCTTCTTTGCTGACAACATCATTTTCTTCAGCTAGTGCCATGACTACTTTCACTTCCACCATCTCATTGTCATCTGATGACACTTCTTCTTCATCCTATTCATAGGCTTCGACGATAAGACCTTTGTTCTTTATCATAGAAGCTTTAGAGGCTGAAGCACTTGAACTCAGGAGAGCTAGTTTAGCCTTGACTTTGTTGTATTTGGTTTCAAAGTCTTTGGTAGGCCTTAGCTCAGGTTTGTGATGAGGGGAACTAAGAGGTTTTGGTTGAAAGGGTGATTGATATGTGGAAAATGAAGTTTTTGACCAACAATCTCTTGCAAAGTGACCCTTCTTGCCACATTTGTGACATTCAGTTTGTTCAGTTGCTTTTGCAATGTTGAACCTCTGAGTACCTTTCTTGACAAATCTTTTAAATTTAGCTAAAAGAGATCTTTCTTGGTATTCTTCTTCTAGATCATTCAGATACTCATGACTGCTTTTTGTATCCTCTTCATCATCAGGACTATCTTAAAAGTCATGGACAATAAAGGAAGAGAAGAAATCAGTTGATAGAGGTGTAGCAGAGATAAGAGATTTATTCTTTTCAGTCTCATAAATACTATCTATAAGGTTTTCTTCATACTTGAGTTTACCAAATAGAGAAGCAATCTCATAATCTTTCACATTATTTGTGTTTCTGAGACTTTAGCAGAAACTTAGCCACTTCTTTGGTAACCCATTTATAAAACTAGTATTTTTTTCAAGCTTTGAAAGTTTGATGCCATCATTTACTAACTCATTCATCAAAGCTTTGTATCTGGTGAAAGTTTATGTTAGAGATTTACCTTCTTTGAATTTGAAGGTGTTATAGCACAATTTTAGGTCCATGACCCTACTTTCTTTTACATTAGAAGGGCCCTCATGATACAGTATCAGGTCATCCCATATTGATTTAGCTGTTATGCAGTTTATGACAGAATTCATTTGGTCATCTGGAAGAACAGGCATGATGATACTTTTGAGTCGCTGATCTAAGTTAGCAGCCTTTTTCACATCTCCAGTCCATTGATTCTCTGGCATCCTTTGACCAGCTCTCATGGGGATAAAAGGACCGTTTTGATGATATTTTCAAATTGTGGTTCAATACCAACAATGTGGCACATGAACCTCTTTTTCCGGTTGGTGAAATTTTCCACCTCTAGTACAGGAGCGGCATTTAGCTGTCCACCCCTATATTCAAGAGTCTGTGGTACCTCTACTGCTGCCATTTAAGATGGATCTTGATTTTAAAATTTTTTGAGCCTTTATATATAACCTTTTTTACGAGATTTTTTAAACCAGAAGGCTCTGATACCACTTGTTGGTCCTTAGGAATATGATATAATGTTTATCCAATTAGACTAATCACATTCCATGGCAACAAAGTGAGTTTTAAACAAATATATATAAGCAATATAAAGAACAAGTTTAAAACACACATAAGTACTTTTCAACGTATAGACTTTTATTAGAATCAAATAAAGAATTTATGACACACCTTGCTTGCGGAATATCAAGGTAGTCGAATGATAATTGGGGTGTTATCTCCTTCAAACTTATTCTCTAACCAAAGTTATGAGAAATAAGAAAACAAACTTGTTATGACTAAACTGAAGCTTCAGCTTTCAGTAGTACAAGTCAGTTTGTTTGAGAGATAAATGAACTCTTCAATATGTATCATATTAATTAGAAGAGATAACATTTACTCTGGGAATCCCTTTCCTTTTATAGGCAAAGGGATTAGGGTTTACAAGTTAACCTAATACACATGTCAAGCATTAAATAGGTGGTTGAGCTACCATTTAATGTACACATGCTTTATAGTACCAGGTATAGTCCTTGAAGGAAAGTTGATGTACTGCTATACCAACTTTAGAAGTAACATTTGCTAAGGAGATTGCTTTATTCTTTTTGACATAAAAAATGTTTTTCCTACCTTGTAAACCTTCTAGAAGTGAAACAACAAGTTTGATCTTTTGTTAAGGAGATAGACAACGTTCAGCTTGGAATTATCAACCAAGCTGAACTGAAGCTCCAACCAAGGGCCTTCTTTATTTTTGTACCGCTACATAAACTGAAGTGAAGATACTTCCCAATCTTCTAAGGACCTAAAGAGCTGACGCTGAAGAAGCTTCAGCGACTCAAACTGAAAGACTTCAGCTTGAGAAACACTTAGCGGATTTTTTGTTTAAATCTACTTAAAGACTGAAGGACTCAGGAACTGAACCCAACAGATTGTTCGTTTAACATGCTTCTACTCATTTCATGTAAAGTGAGGTTTTTCATTTCTACTACCCCCATTTGATTTTGGACTACGTGGAGCGAAGAAATTATGAGTAATTCCATTAGAGTTACAAAAAAATCTTAATTGTACTTCATTATCAAATTCCTGACCATGATGCGTCCTAATGGATACTATTGAATAACCTAATTGATTTTGGACTTTTTTAATAAAAATCTCGAATTGCTTGAAAGCTTCGGTTTTGTTTTCAAGAAATCTTGTCCAAGTACACCTAGAGTAGTCATCTACTATTACTAAGGTGTAACAATTTTCTCCATAACTTCGTATGGCGGATGGACCGAATAGATCCATATGTAGAAGTTTTATGCATCTAGTCAACGAGATGATATTCTTAGCTTTGTGACTAGTGTGAGCTTGTTTTGAATTTTACAAGCATCATAGAAATGTTAATCGAACTTAAGCTTAGGTAAATTTCTAACTAGTTCCTTAGACGCTAACGATTGAATTAGACGCATATTTGTGTGACCTAATTTCCTATGCCATAAAGTAGAGTTTTCGTCAATCGTTGTAAGACAAATATTATCTTTCGGTTTATTTCTTAATTTCATCACATCTAAGCCGCTTTTCTTAATACCTCTACCTATGACATTTCCATCCTTAGTTATTTCACGTTCGTGCTCGGAAAATATTACCTTGCACTTATTATCAACATTTGCAATATTTAGGGAGTCATGAGAAATCATACATTTGCCAATGATATTACCGCGTTGATTACTACCAAAAATTACGTTACCCTCCATTATATGCTTTGTATGTAGAGAAAAGCTTTCGGTTGCCCGTCATGTGCTTAGTGCATCTACTATCTTTGATCCACTCATCGGGCTCTAAGTCAATTCCCAAGCATTTCTATTTAAATTACATAATAACTCAAACATTTGGTCCCTAATATCTCATGGGTCTAAAGTTTTTATCATTAAACATCCTTTGCATTTGTTGCATTTAGTTAAGATGTAGAAACGGTGGACAAATTCCCCAAGGTACGTAACTTTATTGTTGGAGATTATTCCAAGTTACGAGAAATACATTTGGGTAATTTTGTCTCCCGAGGTTTAACCTAGGTTGCGGTGTTTTAGACCGAGGACAAGAATTATTAGTTCTCTTAGGAGGTGGAGTTTTTAACTTTGTTTCGCTTTTTACAAATCCAACTTTGGGTTTTAAAGATGGTTTGTAACAACATTTAAATTCATCATCACTAGCAACGAGAACCTTAACATTATTTATAATTATATGTTTTGGTTTCGGACTCAAATTTGACATAGAGAATGAAACTGATTTTTCTTCGACGGACTTAGAGTCAGGCGGTCCTAGATTGATACGAGGGCCGCCTGAGGTAGTTATGGGACCATCAACCATATATTGGGACCGACACTTGAACTTTCATTTTTCTGTGATTTTACAAATTTTATTTGTTTAGTCCCGCTTAATGATGCTTCTACTGAATTAAATCCTAGACCTGTTTTATCGCCGGAGGGTTTTTGAAATCTTAACATTTCCTTAAGTGATGATTACTCTTTTCAAATTGAGTAAGCTTAGATGCTTCCTATTTGAGTGTCTCGTTTTCAACTACAAGGTTTTGACACGTTGTACACCCGATGTCAATTTCTTTGTTTTTCTCTAATCTTGACACTTTTTCTTTTAGTTCAAGTACTTCTTTTTCTAGCTTATTTCTAATAGTTTTTAATGACTGATTTTTGTTTATGAATTTTAGACTCATTTTGCATAACGGATGATATTCGTTATCTAATTCAAGATCATCTATTGATGATATATCATCACTATAATAGTTTTTTTCGAAAAATACCTCCTTAGATTCTTGATCCATAAGACATATTTCGTCTTTGGTATTTTCTTCCTCTTCTTGATTGCTATCGCTCCAAGATCCTCCAGCAAAATCCCTTTAGTTTTTGTTTCTTTGTGGCTTTGGACATTATCTGATAAGGTGATTTGGATCTCCGCATCTAAAATATTTTCTATTATTCTTTTCGTTCTTATCATCCCGACTCCTTTGGAACGACTTCTTTTCATCACGTGGTTATCTTAAAAATCTACCTCGTCTTTTGAAGAACTTCTTAAAGTCCCTAACGGCCATGATGTATTCTTCGTCTTCACTCCCGAAAGTCGAACTTTCTTCATCACTAGATTCCTTTTTAGCCTTTAAGGCAAGAGATCTATTTTGTTCTCTTTTGCCTTTGACTATTTCAGAATATTTCTTAATTATCACTTCATGAATTTCAAGTTACTGAAAAGTTGGTCAAGCGATAGTGATGTCAAGTCCTTCGATTCTTCAATAGCCGTGACCATTGCTCTTCATTTAGGATGTAGAGCCTTAAGAAATTTACCAACATAGTTCTTGCTAGCATAACCTTCATCAAGTGCTTTTAGACTAGTAATAATAGTGTTAAATCTAGCAAAAGCATTATCTATTGATTCCTCTTCTGGAATCGTAAATTGTTCATATCGTTGGACAAGAAGATCTATTTTATAGTCTTTGATTTGACTATTACCTTGGTGAGTGATTAACAAGGTTTCCCAAATTTTTTTACAATTTTGCACATAAAAAATCTTTCATATCCTTTACGTGGCAAAGCATTATATATTATTATTTTGGCTTTATTATTTTTAGCAAGCCTTCTTTTATGATCATCAGTTTATTTATCAAATGGTACAGTTTTATCTTTTTCAATAGGTGGGAAATCACCATGGGTAATAACATGCCAACGATCTAGATCTTTTGATTTCACATAAGTCTCGAATCTATTTTTCCAATAAATAAATCCATCGCTTTGAAAGAGTGGTGGTCTTTGCATGGATTGCCATTCAAGGTATTTTTCAGACTCCATATATCTATTCAAGTTTTAAAATATAGTTTATTTTAAAAATCTTGGGTTCGCCTGCATTGATACCAACTATGGAAACTAGAAGGGGGTTGAATAGTTTACCGCTTTTTAAAATTAGCCTGCATTATACTTGTTTGTAAAAGCTTAGATTCGAGTTTAAGTGAGATCAATTGAACATAATATGAACACAATATATATATCAACACAAACAATACAATAATGAAATATAAAGTGTAAGATGAAAGTACAGAGTTAGAAAGATCATTACAAGACACGAAGATTTATAGTGTTTCGATAACGAAGCTTGTTGGAAATTAAAAGTCTTCATACTTAGTACTGCCAAGCCAACAGTTAGTACTACTCAAGTTACAACTGCCAGTACTAACCAGTTAGTACTGCTAGAGTAAGTTAGTGCTGCCAATACTAACTTAAGATTGCTGAAGGACTTAAGACTGCTGCATGAAGATTAAGACTGCTAAAGTGATAAAGACGTGTTAAGTGATATATATTGATTTATTCAGTGTATATCTTATTACGTTAGAAGATTTGTAGTTATCTATTAGAATTATAGAAGATTTGTAGTTATCTTGTAAAGGACTCCTTGGTGTATAAAAGAAGATCCTAGGTTATGGTTATATTGACACACATATACATTTTGATATATAGCTTCAAGGTTGTAAACCCTAGTACTACACAGAGTACTCGTATTATTGATAATAATAATATTGGAGCTTTTCAGTAATATCATTGTTCATACATTGTTCATACAGTTTACTGTTTCATTAATATTCTTTTAAGTATTAAAGAGTAGATTCCACATACTCTTTATTATTCACAAAGTTTCTACCATAGTTGTCTTGGATTTATCCAAAGCAACTTAACCTTTATAGGCTAAGGAATCGATCTTAAGTTGGGATCAACAGGTGGTATTAAAGCTTGTGTTCTGAAACTTTGATCTAGAAGAAACTAACAAGAAGAACCCTTTATTCACAAGGAAGAGATGGATCAAGAAACTCCACAAACCACTACTACTGCAAAGTTGCCCATTCTCAAACAGGGTGAATATGATATGTGGAGGCTAAGGATTGAGCAATACTTTCAAGTTCAAGACTATGCTCTATGGGATGTCATAGAGAATGGAAACTCATTCAAACCAGCAGCTCAAACAACAACAAATGCTGATGGTACCTCAACTTCACTAATACCAGGTCCTGTAACTACTAAAGAAAAGGCTCAAAAGAAGAATGATGTGAAGGCAAGAAGTATGTTACTGATGGCACTTCCTAATGAACATCTAATGACATTTAATCAGTACAAGGATGCTAAGACTTTGTTTGCTGCTATACAAACAAGATTTGGTGGTAATGAAGCCACAAAGAAGACTCAGAAGACTCTTCTGAAGCAAATGTATGAGAATTTTAATGCTTCAAGCACAAAGTCTCTTGACTCTATTTTTAACAGGCTTCAGAAGATTGTAAGTCAGTTGGCTATCTTGGGTGAAAATATTTCACAAGAAGATCTCAATTTGAAATTTTTGAGAAGTCTGCCTTCTGAGTGGAATACTCATGTTGTGGTCTGGAGGAATAAACCTGATCTAGACACAATGAGCTTTAATGATCTCTACAACAATTTCAAGATTATTAAACAAGAGGTTGAAGAAACTACAAGCTCTAGCTAGAGCTCAAGTTCTCAGAATATGGCTTTTGTGTCATCCCCTAGCAGTACTAATGAAGTTAATACTGCTTATGGAGTTAGTACTACTAACACTCAAGTCAGCCCTACTAGCCCTCAAGTTAGCACTACTAGTACTCAAGTTAGTACTACTAACTTAAGTGATGACACTGTTTATGCATTTTTGTCCAGTCAACCAAACGGGTCTCAACTTGTTTATGAGGACCTTAAACAAATCCATGAAGATGACACAGAAGAGATAGATTTGAAGTGGCAGTTAGCATTGTTGAGCATGAGGACAAAAAGGTTTTTCCAGAAAACTGGTAGAAAGATCACTATCAATGGATGTGACACAGCTGGATATGACAAGTCCAAGGTAAAGTGTTTCAACTGCCACAAGATGGGACACTTTGCAAGGGAATGTAGAGGACCTAGGAACCAAGATAGCAGGAACAGGAATCAAGACAGCTCTAGAAGGACTATAAATGTGGAAGAAACTTCTTCCAAAGCCATGGTGGCTATTGATGGAGCTGGTTTTGACTGGAGCTATATGGCAGATCATGAAGTCCCTACAAACATGGCTCTTATGGCTTTTTCAGAATCTGAGGTACATAATGACAAAACTTGTTCAAAAACATGTTTAAAAAGCTTTGAAACTCTTAAAACTCAACTTGATAATTTAATAGCAAAGTTTAACAAATCTGAGTTCAATTTAGCTACTTATAAAAGAGGGTTAGCATATGTGGAAGAGTAACTTGTCTTTTACAAAAAGAATGAGGCTATTTTTTGGTGAGCAACTTGCGGTTCTTAAAAGAGATATCTCATATTAAGACTCAGAACTAAGTATGCTTAAAAGTGAGTTAAAAAAGCTTAAGCAAGAAAAAGAAAGCAATCAACTTAAAATTGAAAATTTTGATAATGCTTCTAAGAGTCGAGACAAATTAATAGGGAGTCAGATAACTGATAAAAGTAGAAAAGGTATGGGGTTTGTAAACTATAATGCTGTTCCACCTTCCCCTACAGGGTTATTTTCACTCCCAAAATTTGATTTGTCCAACTCTAGTCGAGAGGACTTCCAACATCCTAAGTTTAAAGGCTATGGATCTAAGACTAGTAAGAGTGTTAGTGAAGATATTTCTAATGAGGTTAGGGAATCTCCTGATGCTCCATTGGTTGAGGAGTTGGTGTTAAATGATAACTTAGAAAAGAAAATTGTTTTTCCTATTATTACTAAGATAGAATTTGTTAGACCTAAACAACAAGAAAAACCAGTTAGAAAACCTGTTAAGTATGCTGAAATGTATATGTCATAAAGTCCTAGGGGAAATCAAAGAAACTAGAATAATCAAAAGTTCCAACAGCTAGGAAGTGACTTTGTGATGTATAATAAAGCTTGTTTTGTCTGTGGAAGTTTTGACCATGTGCAGGCTGACTGCAATTACCATAAAAGGGAATGGGTGGTATCTGGGAATATTTATACAAGGGTGAATTACAAATATATTACTAAAAAGGCTCACCCTAGTGCTCATAAAAACAAGGTTCCAAGAGCAGTTTTAATGAAAACTGGCCTAAGATCACTTAATACTGCTAGGTCTATTAATACTGCTCATCCTAAAACTATAGTTTATAGTGCTAGACCAACATTAACTAACAAAAATTTTAGTCAAAATAAGAACAACATTAACTAACAAAAATTTTAGTCAAAAAGTTAATATTGCTAAGGGAAAATTTTATACTGCTAGGCCAAAAGTAGTTAATACTGCTAGGCCAAAATCAACAGTAGTTAATGATGTTAGGGAAAATCAGGTTAATGCTGTTAAGGCCTCAACATGTTGGGTTTGGAGACCTACCAAACTTAATAGTGCATCAATTACTTTGAAGAAACATAATTTTGTTGATGCACGAGACAGATCCAAGTCACTAATGGCTTCAGTCCCCAAAGGAAATTAATTTCCTTATTTTTATGTGCAGGGTCATCCACAAAAAGAAGATCAAGGCTATATTGATAGTGGATGCTCAAGGCACATGACAGGGAACATGTCTTGTCTTTCATACTTCAAGGAATTTGATGGAGTATATGTTACCTTTGGGGGAGGAGCCAAAAAAGGGAAAACCTGACGTCTTTTTTTAACAGCTTTAGAAGATTGTAAGGTTAAT
>BQNB010016299.1:62500-69004 GCA_026074375.1 Tanacetum coccineum
TGTTAATACTGCTAGGCCAAGTATTAATACTGCCAGTACAAATGTTAATACTGGTAGTTTAAATATTAATACTGTTAGTCTAATAGTTTTTACTGCTCCACTTGAAGCTACACATGCTGATTTCTTTGATGATGAAACAGAAGTGGATATAAGCATCATAACTACCATATATCCAGTTCCTTCTACTCCAAATATAAGAATCCATAAAGATCATTCACTTGATCATGTGATTAGAGATGTGTTGTCTGGTGTACAGACAAGGAGAATGACGAAGACTACTAATGAACAAGGGTTTATCAGTGCTGTTTATGAAGAGAAAACTTATGAAGACCTTCAAAATTGTCTATTTGCTTATTTTCTATCACAAGTAGAACCCAAGAAGGTGATTCAAGCCTTGATAGATCCAAGCTGGATAGAAGCAATATAGGATGAGCTTTTACAGTTTAAATTATAGAAGGTTTAGACTTTGGTTGATTTACCATATGGCAAGAGGGCCATTGGAACAAAATAGGTCTACAGGAACAAGAAAGATAAGAGAGGTATTGTGATGTATGAAACAAGTGCCAAGTCTAGTTTTGCCTAGGGTTACACTCAGAAGAATGAATAGATTATGAAGAAGTTTTTGCTCTAGTTTGCTAATATTGAAGCAATTAGGCTGTTTCTTTAGCCTATGCCTCATTCCAAGACTTTGTTGTGTTTGTGTACCAAATGAATGTGAAGAGTGCATTTTTGTATGGAAAAATTGAAGAGGAAGTTCATGTCTGTCAACCTCCAGGGTTTGAAGATCCAGAGTTCCCTAACAAAGTTTATAAGGTAGAAAAGGCACTATATGGTCTACATCAAGCTCCTAGAGCTTGGTATGAGACTCTATCTACCTATTTATTGGACAATGGATTTCAAAGAGGTCAGATAGATAAGACTTTGTTCATAAAAGAATCAAAGATGATATTCTACTAGTTCAAGTATATGTTAATGATCATTTTTAGGTCTACAAGGAACGAGATGTGTACTGAGTTTGAGAAGATGATGCATAAGAAGTTCTAGATGAGTTCTATAGGAGAGCTCACATTCTTCTTAATACTGCAAGTGACTCAGAAAGATGATGGGATTTTTATCAGTCAAGACAAGTATGTGGATAAAATTGTGAAGAAGTTTGGTTTTTCAACAGTGAAGATAGCAAGTACACCTATGGAGACTTCAAAGCCATTGCTCAAGGATGCAAAAGCTAAAGATATTGATGTATACTTATATAGATCAATGATTGGATTATTGATGTATCTAACAACTTCTAGGCCTGATATAATGTTTGCTGTATGTGCTTGTGTAAGATTTCAATTCACACCTAAAGTTTCACATCTTCATGCTGTGAAAAGAATCTTTAGATACTTGAAAGGTCAACCTAAATTAGGCCTTTGGTATCCTAAGGACTTACCATTTAACTTGAAGCTTATACTGACAGTGACTATGCTGGTGCAAGTTTAGATAGGAAATTCACAACAGGAGGTTGTCAATTTCTTGGGAGTAGATTAATCTCATGGCAATGTAAGAAGCAAACTATAGTTGCAAACTCTACTACTGAAGCAGAGTATGTAGCTGCATCTAGTTGCTGTGGATAGGTGTTATAGATTCAAAACTAAATGCTGGATTATGGATATAATTTCATAAATACCAAGATTTTCATTGATAATGAAAGCACCATCTGTATAGTTAAGAATACAGTCTTTCACTTAAAGACTAAGCACATTGAAATTAGAAATCACTTTATCAGAGATTCAAATGAGAAAAAGCTTATTCAGATGATCAAGATTCACACAGATCAGAATGTTGCATATTTGCTCACAAAAGCATTTGATGTTGGTAGATTTTAATATCTGATTACAAGTATTGGAATGATTAACCTCTAAAGTATTGATTGAGAGGAGGTTAATTGTGTTAATATGAAGCTGATTATACACAAAGGATGTCTGTAATGAAATGGAAAAGATACATAACAACAAGCAAAAGTGGGTGAAGGGTCAGGAAATCCTACTAAACCCTAACATACATCTACAGCTGGTTTACTATCTAATCTTGAACCAATAACTGTTCCATCATTATATTAACCCAAAAAGACTCAAAGACATAGGAAAGCCAAAAGGGCCACTGGGATATCTTAGTCTAGTTGACCTATTTCCTTTGTAGCAGATGAGACTTTCATTAAGGAGTGGGAAGATAGAATGGAAAGGGCTGCCACTACTACTTCTAGCTTAGAAGCAGAGCAGGACAGTGGTAACATAAATAGGACCCAATCCATGGAAACACTTAATGAGTCTTTTCCTCAAGGAACTGGTTCAGGTAGTGGCCCCAGGAGCCAAGATACCATATTAGGGGGTGCAAAAGCTCAAATTAGGTTTGAGACTGCATCTAAATAGTCTAATAATCCACCTCTCTCAAGAGTTAACACACTTGGAAGTGGAGAGGACAACATGAAACTAAAGGAATTGATAGAACTTTGTACCAAACTGTCTGAAAGGATTCATGATTTAAGATAATAAAAATAGATAGAGTGAATTGGTAAGAAAAAGAAATGAGAGATATAGTGAGCTGAAAAATAGAAAGAGAAATGTGTGATATAAAAACAGATAGAGTAAATTGGTAAGAAAAAAAAATGAGAGATATTGTGAAATTAAAAACAGAAAGAGAGCTTGTGAGAATCAAAATTCATGATGGAAATGCTTTTTGAAATGATGTTGGAGTTAATGTTGGTGTCTCAAAGTTAATGCTGCTAAGTATAAACTTACTGCTACCAGTATTAGTTTATGCTGCTTGGCATTCACTTACTGCTGTTAGGCATAAGTTAATGATGCCAGGCATAAATTACTACTGCTGGGTTAGTTAATACTGTTAGGCTTAACTTAATGCTGCCAGTTCAAGTTAATGATGCTGAGGGTGATTTCATAAATACTTTGATTTAGGGTTTTAATCAATCATTCGATCGATTTCAATCTTTGTTATACTTTCTAATCATAAACCCTAACTCAATTTTATCGTTAATCATCAAAACCCAACAACAATGGCTGCTCCAAAGTTCGCTAAAACACATAATATAGTTTCATTTTTGTCTAAACCTGAAGAAAGTGATGGGTGTGAGGGAATTATTGATTTTCTGAATGCAAGTTCTATCAGATATGCGCTAACGGTGAATCCCACCATCTATATTTCATAAATTCAACAGTTCTGGACAACTGTCAAGGCTAAGATAGTTAATGGGGAACGTCAGATACAAGTCCTGGTGGATAACAAGAAGGTGATCATTACCGAGATAAGTGTAAGAAGTGATCTTCAATTAGATGATGCTGAAGGTACTGAATGTCTGCCAAATGATACTATTTTTGAACAACTGACACTCATGGGGTATGAAAATCATACACAAAAGCTTACATTCTATATTGCTTATTTTTCACCTCAATGGAAATTTCTTATCCATACAATTATTGAATGCCTTAGTGCTAAGACTACAGCTTAGGACACATTTAGTAGCACTATGGCATCTGCTATCATCTATCTTGCCACAAACTACAATTTTAACTTTCCAAGTACATTTTTGACAATATGGTGAGAAACTTAGAGGGTGGGGTTAAATTTATAATCTATCCAAGGTTTGTGCAAGTGTTCTTGGATAAAAAAGTTGAAGGTATGTCCAAACATAAGGAGACTTATGCTACACCCTCCCGCACTAAGAAAGTTTTTGCTAATATGAAGAGGGAATGAAAGAGGTTTTCTAGTAGGATCACACCTTTATTTGCAACTATGATGGTTCAAGCTCCAGAAGACATGGGTGAAGGTTCAGCTGCTCCTACTTATCCCTATCCCACACCCATAATTACTTACCCATCATTATCTAAACCTTCAAAGAAACAGTCAAGAAGGAAACAGAGGAAGGACAGTCGTCCTACAGAGCGTATCACTGATGAGGCTACTAATGAGGAGCATGTATCTACCCCTTCCTATGATCTACCTCAAAGTGGTAAGGATAGAATGCAACTTAATGAATTGATGGACCTTTGTACAAAACTGTCTGATAATGTTCTTGCCCTGGAAAATAATAATACCTCTCAAGCTGTAGAGATTGCTACATTGAAGGAGTTACGGGAAAAGTAAATTGGGTTTCCTCCCAAGAAGAGCTTTTCTTTATTAACGAGTCTTGTAGCTAGACTCGAAGTTACATTCTTACATTGTTTCGTGAATGTTTACGTGCCTATGAATGAGCCATTCCTTCATACTTTCATTCACTTGGTATTCTAGACCTAGGTTTAAGTAGTTTTTGTACATTAATTTGTTCTTTTCATAAGGGTGCCTAAATCCATTCATCAAATCATTTTGGCTAGGTTCTAACAATGGTGGAACTTTACTCCAGTTGAAGTCCTTGAGCCTAGGTATTATACGTGGCATCCTATATGTGTATGTCTCGAACATCTTGGTAAATGACACTAATCCCTTAGCGACGTCATATTTGAGCTTAGTGATTTTTCTAAAGGGTCTGCCCATCAAGACTTCAGCCATGTCGCTCATGATAAATTCTCCTATGTCTTCTAACACAACAAAATCCGTTATATGGGTGAAACTTCCTACAAATATGTAGACATCCCTAACAATGGCAACTAGGTTCTTTCCTGTCCCCTCTAGTTTATCTATCATTATTGTATTATAGGCTTTACGCGATATAATATTAATTGGTAGAAAAGGGTCGAGATAGGCAGTGAACTTCCTAAAGCCTATCATACATTCAAATGCAATGTCATCCCCATCAAAACTATTGATTATTCTTTCTCAGCGTAGTGTTCCTGCATTTTCATACTCACTTAACTCATTACGTACTCCCTCGTCATTCGAGTCATTGTCAGAGTGAGGAAAGGGAGAGACGAGAGGTATATCTACCGATCCATCATCAAACTCAGGGTCATTTATACTGGTCTCATTAGGTTGGTCGGCTAAGAAATTGAGGAATCGCTCAATACTCTCTAGGCGAGAGTCAACAAAGGCAAAAATTATCTATAGCTCATAGAGCTATTGGTTAAATCGTGCGCGTAACGCAACTGGTAGGACATGACAAGTAGGTGGTGGATTCGTATTCTCCATGATGGAGAATGGAATAGTAATTAAAAATTACGAACAAACACACAAAGAAAAGATAGACTACAAGAAGCTAATATGCAAAAATTAAATTCTCACTTGAAAGGATTTAAGCGAGTAGAACTAAGCTAAACTATGATCAAAACCTAACTATTCCTCAGGTGGCGGTTCCAAAAACTTGATGCGATTGTCGTAAGACTTCTACACAAAGTTTTACAACTCCTTAGGCAGAGCACCTAATCGTTGTAGTAGTAGTATAGGGAAGACTTAAGGGTTGTTATCGTTCACTCAGGGAATATGTTGAGAAGGCTTGATCACGGTCTAACAGAATTCTAAGGGTTAAGAGAAGATTATTTTTGTGTTTTTAGGCTTTATGGAAAGCGAGTAAATCATATAATTGTAGAGATTGGATTGGTTTTAGCTATTAAACTAAATGATAATCTAAACTAATAGTGATAACAATAAGATAAAAGACTGTGTTTATTTAATCATGTATTAATCCCTAGATTGCTTCTTGATATGTAAGATATCACATATCTTTTTTTGTCAAAAATGACCCTTAAATGATAACAATAAGATAAAAAATGTGTAGGTACGGATAACGCAAAAATCACAAGAAAAAGGTCAAAACCGGACAAACACGAACAAGGGAACGGATAGAGTGCTCAAGAGTTGGAAGTTTATAGCAAAAGGTCAACAAAGTTAACCTTAGTCAACAATGGTCAACTCACGAAAAGACAAAACCCTCAAAATACCTAAAAGAACCTTATTGTTAAATTCATTTTCACTAAAAGTCCTAAAACAATAACACCATTAGTCCTTAACCATTAAGGGACTAACGGTCGTTAACCCTTTATAACAAAATCCCTTAAATCCCAAGCCCAAGCCCAAATAATAAATCGGTGGCCCATTCCTTTTATATCTTGGCCCAAGTCAATTTGTTTAAATCCCGGGTCAAACATAAACATATAAAGGTAAAAAATAAGCGAGAAAATTTGTTGTTACTGTTCGTCGTCGTCCCAAGTAATTACCCTGCTAAAATCAAACAGGTAAATCTTAATCCTACTTAATCCAGCAAGGAAACAAAGATTCCAAGTACAAAGTGCCATCTCAGCAACTTAAACCTCATCAAAGATCTCTGATTGGTCAAATTAGGTCAAGGAAGGACACGCGGGATTTTGAACAAACACACCTTGATAGGAAATTTTTCACTAAAAACAAGCCAAAAGAAGCATAAGGCTCTGACACAAGGAATGCCACACTAGCAATCTGTGTGATCACATCTTTAATCTAACGGCTAAGACAGGGGATCCAATGATTAGAGAGGAATAAATGGTCAAGATCAAAGCAAGCAGGAGCGTATGTTGAAGACTAGTAGCTTCTCTCTTTCTC